>CAUYON010015986.1:0-11116 GCA_963573935.1 Arctocebus calabarensis | reverse complement strand
ATATCTGTACCAGAATGTTTATTGCAGCCCAATTCATAATTGCTAAGTCGAGGAAGAAGCCCAAGTGCCCATCGACCCACGAATGGATTAATAAATTGTGGTACATGTATACCATGGAATACTATGCAGCCTTAAAGAAAGATGGAGACTTTACCTCTTGCACGTTTACATGGATGGAGCTGGAACATATTCTTCTTAGCAAAGTATCTCAAGAATGAAAGAAAAAGTATCCAATGTACTCAGCCCTACTATGAAGCTAATCTATAGCTTTCATATGAAGGCTAAAACCCAGTTATAGCACAAGAAATGGGGAAAGGGGCAAGGGAGGAGAGGGGTGAGGGGAGGATGGGTAGAGGCAGGGTGATTGGTGGGATCACATTTAATGGTGCATCTTACAAGGGTACAAGTGAAAATTACTAAATGTAGAATACAAATGTCTTCATATAGTGATTAAAAGGCCATGAAGGCTATGTTAAATAATTCAATGAAAATATTTTAGATTGTATATGAAGTCAGCACATTGTGCCCCATGATTGCACCAATGTACACAATTATGATTTAATAAAAAAAAAAAAGAATCTGTTAACAATAGAATTGACTGAGCAGAAAAAAGAAATGAAGACAGGCTATTTAAAAATATAGGGTTGGATAAATAAGTTCATGAACTTGTCCTAGAAAAAGTGCTACAAAAGTGCTACATATCTCACCGCTGAATATATTATGGTTATCATATTGCCAGGGGGATACTTCAAAGGTGACTGTAGTGATATTCACCAATGAGGTATGTAGTACTTTTTCTAAGGATGACTTTTTGAACTTGATTATCCAGCCTCATACACAGCCAGAAGAGAAAAAGGAATAAATAAAACTGAAGCACACCTATGAGATCGAGCAAATAGCCTCAAAAGACCAAATCTAAGTTATTGGCTTTAAAGAGAAGGTAGGGAGAGAGATTAGGACAGAAAGACCATTCCAGAAAATAACAACTTGATATTGATATCAGGTACAGGATGACCATAGAACACCAAGCACATTTAATCCAAACAAGGCTCCAAAAATGCATTTAATAATCAAGCTCTGAAAAGTCATGGATAAAGTAAAGGTCCTAGGGAAAGCATGAAATAAGAAATTAAGTAACATATAAAGGAGCTCCAGTACATCTGGCAATAGACTTGTCTAAAAACATCTTATAAGCCAGAAGACAGAGACACAACATATTGAAAGTGCTGAAAGAGAAAAACCTTGACCCCAATATTATATTCTACAAAAAAATTCTTCAGATATGAAAGAGAAATGAAGACTTTCCCAGACAAACAAAAGTTGAGGTATTTCATCAACACCAGACGTGTCCTGTGAGAAATGCTAAAAGAGTTCTTCAAACTAAAAGAAAAGGACATTAATGAATAACAAGTAATCATCTGAGGTGTACAACTCATTGGTAATAGAAAAGAAACAAACATAGAACACTCTTGCTGTAACTGTGGTGCATAAACAACTTATCTGTTGAGTAGGAAGACTAAAAGGCAAACATACCCAAAATAACAATGACAACTTTTTGAGGATTAATAGCATATAAAAAGATATGGATAAATAGCATATAAAAAGTTAAAAGCAGAGGTGGTGAAGCGAAAGAGTAGAATTTCTGTTAGATTTCTCTTTGCTTGTTTATCTGTTTGTTTGTAAGCAGAGTTGTCATATGCTTAAAATAATTAATTATAAAATATTTTTTGAAGCCTCATGATCACCTCAAATCCAAAAACTTATAACAAAAAAATTATACACAAAAAATAAAGAGCAATAAATTAAAACACATACCAGACAAAAATCACATTTAATAAAGAAAGATATAAGAAAGAAAGGACCATAAAACAACCATAAATGAAATAAGAACATGGCAGTAATCAGTCCTTACCTGTCAATAATGAACTTGCATATGAATCAGCTCTCCAATTAAAAGATATAGAATGGCTGAATGAATAAAAGAGAAAAGCCAACTATATGTTGCCTACAATAAATCCACTTCACATATAAAGACACACATAGACTGAAAATTAAGGGATGGAAGGGTTCCCATGCAAATGGAAACCAAAAAAGAGCATGGATACCCCTTTTTCTATCAGATAACATAGTTTTCAAGATAAAAACTATAAAAATAGACCAAAAAAGGTCATAATACAAATCAAAATGAATTAATGACTTAAATATAAAACCTGAAATTATAAAATTAGTAAAAGAAAACATTGGGGAAATGCTTCCGGACATGGGTCTGGGCAAAGACTTCTTGTGCAATACTCCTCAAAGCACAGCCAAATGGACAAATGACATCTCAAAAGGCTTCTACACAACAAAAGAAACCATCCATAATATGAAGACACAACTCGCAGATTTGGACAAAATATTTTCAAAATACCCTTCTGAAAAGGAATTAATAATAGGATATTTAGGAGCTCTAACAACTCAAGAAGAAAAAAATTAAATCCATTTTTAAAATGGGCAAAGGTTTCGATAGACATTTCTTTTAAAAAGAAACAAAAATGGCCAACAAGGTATATTTTTAAAAAACACTCAATATCATTAGTCATCACAGAAATGCAAATCCAAACTATAATGAGACATCATCACATCTCAGTTAAAATGGTTTTTATCCAAAGGACAGGCAATAACGAATGCTGGCAAGGACATGGAGCAATGGGAACCCTTGTACACTATTGGTTAAAAAAAATGTAAATTAGTGCAACCACTATGGAGAATGGTACAAAGTTTCCTCAAAAACTAAAAATAAAACTACCATATTACCCAGCAATCCTACTGCTGGGAGTATATACAAAGGAAGAGAAATCAGCATATTGAAAAGATACCTGCACTCCCCTGTTTACTGGAGCATTATTCACAATACCCAAGATATGAAATCAATGTAAGTATCTATCAATGAATGATTGATAGATAGAAATTGTGGTACCTGTACACAGTGGAATATTATGCAGCCAACAAAAGAATGAAAACCTGTAATGTGCAACAACATAGATGGAACTGGAGAACATTATGTTAAGTGAAATACAACAAGCACAAAAAGACAAATCTTGCATGTTCTCACTCATATGTGGGAGTTAAATATTGCAAACGATTGATGTCATGGAGACAGAGAGTCAACTGATGCTTACCAGAGGGTAGGAAGGGGATAAGGAGGGGATAAAAGGGGTATGGTTAATGGGTGCAAAAATGTAGTCAGATAGTTAGATGGAATGAAAAGTATTTGATAGCACAAAGAGTAACAATAATCAAGAATAGTTAACATGTACCCTAAAATAACAAAAAGAGTGAAATGGGAATGTTCCTAACATAAGGAAATATTGAATGCCTGAGGCAATGGGTACCCCAATTATCCTGATTTGATTAATTCACATTGTATGCCTATATCAAAACATCACATATTCCCTGGAAAGATATACAAACATGCGCCCATAATAATTAAAAATGAAATATAAATAAATAAATACCAAGAAACTGCCATCCTAAGTTCTCAACAGTTGCAAAGCCTGCTCCTATTAAAAAAACAAACCAAAAAAGCTCTTTTATAAATTATTCTAGTTACGGGTTAGTAAGAGCGCTAAAATTGATTTAGATACTAACTTTAAGAATGAGCACATTGATTAAAATTTTATTTTCAGATTGATTATTGTGCACATGCCTTTTTGAAGTGTAATAAAGCCCTTTTTCAAATATGTTCAATGCCTTCTCTTCATGTTTAGATTCTATAAACTAACTCCATGAACTGAAATAAGCCACCTCATCCCTTTGAATATCTGTTTATTCATTGGTAAAATTTGGATAATTCATGCTTTACAGCTTGTTGAAAGATTAAAATATGAGTATATGTTAAGGCATACTACAAATAAAAGTGTCACATAACTGTTGTTAGCACCTTGCCACCAACTTATAAACATGGCTAACACAAGAGTTTATGATTATCAATGGACAAAATGATATTCTATCATGTAATTGAGTGACACAGCAAGAATTGCAGCAGAAGATGTCCAAACAAATTAGAGATTCAACCTGAACAGTAAGAGATATTTCTGTGAAGAAAATCAAGTCAAACTAAACCCTCTTTTCCTTTCTTCTTTTAGCTTCCTTTCTTCAGGTTCTTTGACCTTCTCTTCCATTTCTGCATCTGTGGAAATAGCACAAACAAAAACCCAAGGGATGATGGATAAAGCAAAGGTATTAAGATGAGCCTGAACCTTTAAAGACTAACCACAAAGGTCTGATGGGAATTTCCCATACAAGGTTTGTAGTTGTCATCTCTGATTAAGGGACTAACGAGTTCATAGAGCTCATACTAGTGAGTTGGTTTTGTTGGTTGGTCTTATCTTTGGTGATGGGGAGATCAGGAATGGTTTGAAAGACAGTATGCTATAAGGAATAAAATATAACAGAATAGAATAAGATATTAAAAGTTATGTAATAATACTTAATCTAGAAGAATTCTCAATTTGCCTTGTGAATCTCCAAGATAGAAATCTATCTGCAGAGTTTAGAAGACTCACTTGGTCCTAGAAAATTATTTATACTTTGAAAGTCCTGGGGTACTAAAATGCTGTGAAAAACATGAAGAAATGATTTAACACTAACAGAATATGGGAAGGAGACACATGGGGGATGTGGATAGAACAAAATGTTATAGGGTGTTAAATAAAAGGCCAAGTTTATGCAACTGTGTAATTTCTCCAAGCAGTGTGTGGGACCCTGGAGAGTCAGAGTGGAGAGTCAGGCTATTTCAGAAATGTCCTCTCCATTGCTGGTGCTCGCTCACTTGCTAATATTTGAAAGGATTTGGTTTATTCTCCAAGTGAAAACTTACAGCACCTCATTGTTGGTGGTCTCTCAGACACTCTCTGTCAGGCCTTGTTCTCCACCACGCAACCCACTGGGACAAAGCCCCTTTAAGAAGGCCACAGGGCTGCTCTGACATACAATACTCTTCCAACCTCTTCAACTATAGCTGTTGAATATTGTCAGTGAGGTGCTCCCAACCTTGGTTTTAAGACACTTCCTTTGTAAATAAGCTTAAAGCAGCCTTCCACCTTGCTTTTCAATGTGGAATTTTTGATATCATTGTTTTGTTCTTGGTATTTGGAGCCTTGGCCAAAGAGAGAGAGATCCAAATTAGCCACTGGTTATAAGAGCATAAAAGAATGCATTCATTCATATATACATTTATTTATTCAACTTAATTGATTGGAGGTTAACTAATGTTTGGGATTTAGAGCACAGAAAGAAGGAGAAGTTGCCCTTGGTAATAAGAAAGATAACTTCCTTCCCCATAATAAGAAAAAAGGATTTGTAGTACTATGTTGAATAAAACTGGTGAAAGTGAGCATCCTTATTTTGTTCCAAAACTTAGAAGAAACCATTCAACTTCTCTCTGTTCAGCATGACCTTAGCTGTGGGTTTGTCACACATGGCCTTTATTGTGATTGAGGTATGTTCTTTCTTAACCTAGTTTGTTGAGGATTTTTATCATGAAAGGATGTTGAACTATCCTTGCATCCTTGCAATTACTCTCACTTCATTACAGTGAATGATCTTTTAATATGTTGGTGATTTCACTTGCTAGTACTGTGCTGAGAATTTTTGCACTTATGTTTATCAGGTATACTGCTCTCTAGTTTTCTTTTCTCGTCATTGTGGTCTTGTTTGGTTTTCATATTGGGGTATTGCTGGCCACACAGATGAGTTTGGAAGTCTACCAACTTTTTCAATGGTTTGTAATAGTTTGAGTAAAGTTGGTATTAGTTATTTTTTTTAATGTGATTTTAAAACAGGAGATTTTCTGCTCTGATATTTTTACTCATTATTGGTCTGTGCAAGTTTTCTGTCTTTTCATGATTCAGTGCTGGTCAGCTGTATATATCATGAAATTTATTCATTTGCTCTAGGTTTCAAATTTGTTGGCACTTAACTGTTCACAGTAGTCTCTTATGATCCTTTGTATTTCTGTGGGATTAATCGTAATGTCTCCTTTTTCATTATATCTGTGTATATGCTAGTGCAACTCAACCTAAATATCCACATGTAGATAAATAAATAAAGGAAATGAATGTGTGCAATGTATGTCTAATGGAATGCTACTCAACCATAAAACTGAATAAATTATATAGTTTGCAACAATGCAGATGAACCTGAAGGACATTATGTTAAGTAAAATAAGCCAGGCACAGAAAGACAAATACTGAATCTAAAAATGTTGATTTTGTGGAAGCAGCATGTAGAACAGTGGTTCTCAGAGACCATGGAACGTAGGGGCAAGGGCAACCGGGACAAATTGGTCAATGGGTACAAAGTTATAGACAAGAAGAACAGGTTTAGTGCTCTGTTACTTTAGGGTGATGATAGCAAACAATAAACAATGTAGTAAGTGTTTCAAGATAGCTAGAAGAAAAGATTTTGAGTGTTGTCACTACCAAGAAATGTTTAATGCTTCTTGTACTGTGTATACATGCATTGAAACATCTCACTGTGCCTCGTGAATCTGTACAATTATTATATGCAAATTATAAATGAAAAATTAGTTTAAAAATACAGTCATGAACAATATAAAAAAAGAAAGGACTAAAAGATTGGCTACAGATAGAGATAGTTTATAAATCTGCTGACAGTTTAGGCTTATTTCTTACTCCTTTCCAAATGATGTTCCCTTCAAACTACATACGAATTAGAAAGTTAAGATAGTATCATGCACGTACGATGAGATCTTGGCAGGAAAGCTGCAGGTAATAGAAATGGAGCTATCATAACAATTTTGCTCTTATTTTAGCATTGGATGAGATCAAATATATTATAATCCTATCAGCATAGTCATTAACTAGGCCTTTTTACTATTGCAGTACAGAAATAAATTGAAGAAAAAATAAATACTACAATTTCCTGAAAAGCTGGTATTTCAGATGCTGTAAATTTATTATTATCAACAAAGAGCTTTAGAACTGTCAACTGATGGTTTTAAGTCAAACACGCTCTAATTTTGATTAAAGTCCTCTGAGGAACAATAAAGAGAAAACATTTGTAGTATATAATTGATGTGTTGTTCATTGTACAATTAGATCAAGAGAGAGCCATCATTTTTTTAATACTGTCTAGAATGTATTTTTTTTTTTTTTTTTTTTAGAGACAAAGTCTTACTTTGTCACCCTTGGTAGAGTGCCGTGGAGTCACAGCTCACAGCAACCTTCAGGTCTTGGGCTTAGGTGATTCTCTTGCCTCAGCCTCCAGAGTAGCTGGGACTACAGGCGCCAACCACAACGCCCAGCTATTTTTTGTTGCAGTTTGGCTGGGGCCATGTTTGAACCCACAACTCTTGGTATATGGGGCTGGCCCCCTACTCACTGAGCCACAGGTGTATACCTCTTTTTATTTTGCTGTGCTTTATTTTTCTGTGACTAAAGGTGGAAAGACTAAAATTAGCTACATTGTGTATACTGCAAAAGGGACTATTCAATATTCTTAGAGCATCGTGTGGCTGTACAGATGCATAAGATATTCCAGTAAGAAAAAATGTTACACTAATACAACCTTTTTGGAAGGAAGTATGGGGAAACCTCAAAGAACTCAACCTAGACCTCTTATTTGATTCTGAAATCCCATTACTGGGCATCTACTCAGAAGGAAAAAAAAACCCTTCTTTTAGCAGGGTACTGGGGAAACTTATTAAATGTAGAGTATCAATGTCTTTATATAGTGATCAAGAAAATGCCATGAAGGCTATCTATAACAGTACGATCAAAAGATTTCTGAATGTATATGAATCGTGCCCTATGATTGCACCAATGTACAGAATTATGATTCAATAAAATTATAAAAAAAAAAAAGTTCTAGAGAGAGATTATTGATATAAGGAAGAGAGAAGGCCAGTCCTGGGACTGGAAAGGCTTTATTTTACAGAGCAAGAGAAAAGGCAGAGTGGAGTCTGACCAGGACTCAACTCAGCTTTCACAGTTTCAAGAGGCTTTTATTATCCCTTATCAGTAGGGGTGAACATAGGAGGGGGTTCCCAGAAGGAGTCATCTCTTCTGCAGAGTGACTGATTTTTGCACTCGGGGCAAATCTAGGAGGTACTCCCTTAATTGGCCACCAGCCAGGGGCCAGAGTAAAAGTCATAGTTGTGTTGTTTCCCAGGAACATTGGCCTTGAAGCATTGTAGGGGGTGGGAGAGGGGCTGCTGTGATCATACAATTTTGTTTCTGGACTGCTCTTTCCAGCCAACTGTCTCCCACGATGGCTGCACTCCTGACAGGGTGGTGAGGATTTCTATCCCACAAGAAGTAGCAATCTTAACGATTTTTACTAACATGCAGTTCATTTTTTTTTTAAAGGATAACTAGCCTTTAAAGGATAAGGAAAGGCATACCAAGAAAAGGCATGAAAATTAAACTGATCAATTACTATCACAAATTCCTGATGATAATTTAATACAAGGTAAAGTGAAGAGTTATAAATTTGTTAAGGAATATTTTGAGAGAAGTATTTTACATTGACATTTTCATTTTATTTATGTATGTCAGTAGACAAAATTTTATAGGGCCCCAGGTAAGTGTGCAATTTTACCAGTAAACTGCTTTATTATATTTCTAAATGATGACAAATAGTATTTTTAACTGCTAGCCAATTCTAGTTTTTATTTTTATACTACTCTTAAAGGAACTTAAACAATCTTTTGTTGCTGCTGCTGCTTCTGTTTCCAGACTACCTTGAAATAAGGAGGTATGGAATTTCTCATTGACTTGACTCAAGCTATTTAAATATTACTTTTTAAACATTTCCAACTAAGTTGGTTCTTCCAGAGATATTATTCTCATTATCACCTTCTAGTTAATCAGCATTCCCTTCACTGGACCCAACCTTTCTCGGTACAAGTGACCTAAATCGAAACCATGCCTCTACAATCGTGCAGGAAATAATCTGTACCTGTGGGCTTTCTCCCATCCACTGTACATAAGCATCCCAAAATATGTCATTTATGAACCCCCGAAGCCCCAAGGTTATTTTCAATTTGTCATTCAGCTCCAGCCATTATTCATCTAGAAGACTCTCAGTCATTACCACTTTCCAAATTTCTTTCTCCTATTGAATTACTAGAATTTTATCATATTTTCCAGATGGATTCATTTGCATTTTTAAGAAATAAGTATCACTCAGTAATTTATTGCCTATATATTGTAATCTAAAGTTGTTTATGCAGCCTGAACTCACATTTGCATTTGTAGATTTTTAATTTGTTTTAAACACAACTGACAATAAATTTTATTATGCTTTCAAGTCTTTCATATAAATATTAAAACTACACATCTTCCTATCCAGGAAGAAAGTTTGCATAGTTGATGCTTTGGAATCTTACCGTAAGTTTGACAAAACTTGGAGTTCTCAGAAATGGTGTATTAAGTACATTTTAACTAGAAATATAAAAATGTTACCCATGCACTGGAAAGGAACTTAGAATGGTGCTGGTGACCGCAAATATTAGCATCATGTATTTCAAGATAATATTTTTTAATGGCCCAGTCCCAGAGAGATAGGACAAAATTCCCTCACATTACTTTCTCTTCTTTCTACTCTTTCAAGAATTCTGCATTTTCTGGACCAAGTGATCAATGTTATTAATATTTAAAGCACTATCATAGACCTGATATTATGGCCTGACCTACAAACACAATTTATTTTTTAGTTAATGTATTCACTGTGTTTTATGCACCTAACTGAATGTTATGTATAGCATCCTAATGATCAGGAACATGATTAGCCTTAAATAGTTCATTTTTCAGGCAAAAAAGATGACCTTTCAATTATTGAATTTCCATATTAAGGAGACACATGCAGGATACATAGAAGTTAACTCCACCTGAAATCAGTTCATTTCAAAGGAATTCTTGGAAACATAGTAACTCAAGGACAGGTACTATTTTTCTAACTATCTCACAATACTATCCATTGAAGAGATTTTCGCAACCTTATTTGAAGACTCCAGAAACCTTAAAATAAATAAGCAAAAAATAATAAATGAGCTAAGTCATTGAGTATGCTATGACCCTTCACCGGGAAATTGAGTATAAATATGAAAAACAAAGCTTTAAAATAATTACCTCATACCTATTATTTGCAAAATAGAAAGGAAAAAAAAAGAGATAGCCTAGGAGAAACGGGTTTTAGTCAGAAGGCAAACAGTTAAAGACCCAAGCGTTATCCCTGTGGCTAATTTTTACTCTTTAGTTTCTCAAGTCCTTTATTCTGCACCATACTCGGGGTTATTTTTCATCATTCTCACCTGATACGCGTTCCCAGCTATGACTAAGGATGTGAACTGTCATTATTTTTAAGCATTTTAGTGAAAAGATTTCAGCTTCCCTGAGGCATCATGCTGTATCAACAGTTCAATAAACCTGCCAAATGTTTTACTTACTTTGAAGGAAAAATAACTTTAGAAAATATTAAGCACTTAATATTTTGTGGACTTATATGAAGGGACTCTCCAGGAGGAATAAATGTCTAAAATAGAATATTTTCTCACCATGTCAAGTTCAGCCAGATATAGTATTTTTTGTAGGCCAATTGTATATATACAGGTATATCACTGACCTTTAGATTATCCTTGACTCCTATTTTTACTATGAATGATTTCACTCTAATTTGTTGGCAAAACACAGGGTGACTGAAAGTAGTCTCAAAAATATGTACAAAAACCGAACAATTTATATATCTATACAGCAGAGAGCCCTCTGCAATTGTACTCCATTATAGGTAGAGTTACTGAAAGACTCTACTGATACATTTAGAATTATATAGTTGTGGGCTCTGCGCCTGTGGCTCAACAGGCTAGGGTGCCAGCCATGTACACCTGAGCTGGCAGGTTCGAATCCAGCCCACCCACCAAACAAGGATGACGGCTGCAACCAAAAAATGGCCGGGCATTGTGGCAGGCGCCTGTAGTCCCAGCTACTTGAGAGGCGGAGGCAGGAGACTCGCTTGAGCCCAGGAATTGGAGGTTGCTGTGAGCTGTGATGCCACAGCACTGCCACAGCACTCTATCCAGGGTGAAAGCTTGAGGCTCTGTCTCAAAAAAAAA
>CAUYON010015984.1:0-57571 GCA_963573935.1 Arctocebus calabarensis | reverse complement strand
AATTCTTGAGACAATTTTTGAAATGTACCCTGAATTTCTAAATCCAACTTTTCCTCTATTTTATTGATCTTGTTTGCAATCCAAATTCTGAATTCGATTTCTGACATCTCTGCCATCTGTTTATGCATAGGATCCTCACTTGTGTCCGCCAGATTATTCCTCGGGGGGGTTGGCCTAGTCTGGTTGTTCATGTTTCCAGAGCTTTTCTGTTGATTCTGCCCCATGATTAATTTTACACTGTTTGGCTAGATGAGTAGGTAAGGACAATTTGGGCTGGGAGTTCTAGTAGTGATTGACCAGTCCTTTGCTTAAAAGCTTCGACTGGCGTCTGTACCTTTTCCCCTAGAGTTTTGCCAAGGACTCATAGAGAGCTACTGCTTGCAAAACTGGGGACTTTCTTAGTATGGTGGGGTTAAGTGGCTCTGTCTTATTTTTAGCAGGTCTTTGTCTTACCTTAGAGAATCTGTTACTCTAGATTGAAATCTGAGCTGTGAAGGAATACCAGAGTTAAGTCACTGCACCCCCCACAGGCAACAGTTGAAAAAGCCAAATCAAACCTTCCCACTACCACACACCCAAGGTACCACTTTGGAAAGTCCTCGGGTGATTGGCCCAGTTGAAGAGGTCCCAATCAATTGTCCTAGCCAGCACCGATCTCAAATGGAAGAGTTAAAAATTCTCTGGCAACTAGATAGCAGGGATCTGCTGGAAGCTCTTGTATAATTCACTCCGGTGCTCTGTGAACTCAGGAGGGCACCCCCCCCAGCAAGTAGATTAGTGGGGAAGGTTGATGCCTCCTTCCCCACCTTGCCCCTCTGTCACACCCAGTCAGTGGTAACACTTGTGATCCAGTTTCCTTCAATGAGCAGATGCTCCAGAGGTTTGCGCCTGCCTGGGTCACAGTGAGGTCTGTGGCTCCACAACCAGTCCACTACTCCCTGTCACTGTTTGGCAGGGAGAGGTGAGGCCTGACAACGTGGGTACTTGATAGGGGCTGGGGCGATTCACTCAGTTCCAGCCCTGTCCCTGATTGATTTTGCTGCTGGAACAGAACAAGTTTGCAGAATTTATTTCTGTCAAGGCTATTTTCCCTGATCAGACTGGGGCTGCAAATAGGCCTGACTCAGTCTGTGAGTTCCAGCTCTTTGTCTCAGCTTTCATCCCCTGAGGGCCAGATTAGTCGGAAGATAAGCAAAGCAGCCTCACTGGGAGTATTCTAATCCCTGCGCTCTGTCCTGGCTGGTACTGCCTCAGGCATATCCTTCACGTGCCTTGGTTGCCAGTCCGCTCTACTGGTGGCTATCACCGGAGAAGCCGCCTGCTTCCTCTGGCCACCCAGAAGACTGGGAACGTCTCCTCAAAACATCCCCAGGGGTGCAGCTCTCCTGCTATTGTTCCCGGAGTTGGCCACCATTTTGTGCCTCAAGAGACCTTCCCTCTAGCCGGGTCTCCTCTCGGCTCACTCTCCTCTCACCACTCCCAAGCCTGAAAACCAGCACAGTTCAGCAACAGTCTACACCCATCCACACCTCTAGAGAAAATCTCCAAGAATTTGGACTCTGTGGGAAATAGGCCTCCAGACTTCGGGGTGAGAGTGGAGGAGAACACCAGGAACTCCAACTTGCAGGTAGAGAGTATATACAGTTTTATGCCTGGCTGGAGAGTGCCGTGGCACCCTAGTAGGGGAAGGAGGTCTGGTTTTTAGAGGGTCTCTCCCATGGGGTAGAGTGGGAAAACATCTGAAGTCTGCTCACTTGTTTGTATGGAGGTATGGAGTATACTGTGAACCTCTCATGGGGGAGGGGACTCCTGTCCACTTGGTGATGTGCTCTGTACCTTTTTGTTGGTGTCCTCGGGGTCTCAGGTTGCCCCAACAGGGCTGATGTGCGCTCTTTGACCTTTTCTTTTGGCTCAGATCCAAACCATCGACTTTCTTGCTGATTTTCTGTCCTTTAACTCTCCTTCTGGATGGGAACCTCTGCGGAAAGCTGGCTACAGATTGCCATCTTGGCTCCTCCCCCCAAAACTCAGATACTTTAAAAAGCAGGGGGCAAAATGGGGAAAATAGATAACTTTGTAAATCAACCTGAGAGACAGGGATTGTATTTTAAATGATTTGGGCAAGGTCTGTTAGCATTCTCAATCTTTTTCCTCCAATATGTTGAGATAACAGGAAGTCACTTACCCCATTTGATCTTTTTGTGTGTGTGTGTGTGGAGACAGAGTCCCACTTTACAGTGCCATGGCATCACACAGCTCACAGCAACCTCCAACTCCTGGGCTTAGGCGATTCTCTTGCATCAGCCTCCCGAGTAGCTGGGCCTACAGGCGCCCGCCACAATGCCCAGCTATTTTTCTGTTTTTGCAGTTCAGGTCGAGGCTGGGTTTGAACCCGCCACCTTTGGTATATGGGGCTGGCGCCCTACTCACTGAGCCACAGGTGCTGCCCAATATTCTTCTTCTTCTTCTTTTTTTTTTTTTTTTTTTTTGAGACAGAGCCTCAAACTGTCACCCTGAATAGTGACTTGGCATCACAGCTAACAGCAACCTCCAATTCCTGGGCTCAAGTGAGTCTCCTGCCTCTGCCTCCCAAGTAGCTGGGACTACAGGTGCCCGCCACAACACCCGGCCATTTTTTATTGCAGGAGTCATCATTGTTTGGCTGGCCCGGGCTGGATTCAAACCCGCCAGCTCAGGTATATTTGCCTGGCGCCCCAGCCTGCCAAACCACAGGAGCTGAGCCTATTCTTTTTTTTTTTAGCTGGAGTCTCACTTTGTCACCTACAGTAGAGTGCCCTGGCATTGCTTAACTCAGAGCAACCTCTAACTCTAGGGCTCAAGCCATTCTCTTGCCTCAGCCTCCTGAGTACCTGGGACTACAGGCACCTGCCATAAGGCCCAACTATTTTTTTAGAGATGGGGTCTCACTGCAGTTCCCACCTTGGCCTCCCAAAGTGCTGGGATTACAGGCATGAGCCACCACACCTGGCCAATTCAAAATATTCTTTATACTAAGAAGTCATATTTGGGGGCAAAATTTCCTTAGCTCCTTCAGAATCCAAAGCCTAAGTAAACTATAGGAAGAACATATATAAGGGATGTCATTTTGTGTTTGTTCATAGATTAAAGTAGCCCAGCCAAAGAACACAGAAGGTAGAGGGAAGCCATCTTTCCTTTTTCAATAAAAACAAGATGCAGGATAGTTTGTACAGTTTTCTATTTATATAACTATATTTAACACGAGACTCTGTCTGTGTTTTAATGAAACATCAACAAAATCACTATTCACTTCCAAAGCACATGTGAAACAAACCTTTCCCATGGAGACTTCATAAAAGAAATTTTTGACAATCAGGTACACAGTTCTTGTATCCCTTCTGTTGCCAGAATTTCTTTCTTTCTTTTTGTGCCAGTACCATGTTGTCTTGACCACTATGGCTTTGTAGTACATCCTAAAGTCTGGTATGGTGATACTCCCAGCTTTGTTTTTGTTACTAAGAACTGCCTTAGCTAGGCAGGTTTTTTTCTGGTTCCATATAAAACGCAGAATCATTTTTTCCAAATCTTGAAAGTGCGACGTTGGTACCTTAATAGGGATGGCATTCTATCCCTGTATCTTTAACAGGACATGAGTATCCTGGATCTGCTGAGCAGGCGTAGAGAATCTAGAATCTCATAAACATTGTAGAAAGTAAATACTCCGATATACTTTCACACTAAATACAAATCAGTTCATCATATGGGCTAGCATATGCAATTTAAAAGAATTTTTAAGATGGAACTTAAATCTGCAATACCATGTTGTGACTCCCGGGGATATCACTTTTCTCTATCGACTGACACGGGCTATGTGCCCTTTTTGGCCCCTAGTGGCAAACACCACTGTTACTACTATTTTTTTTTTCTTTTTTAAATTAAATCATAGCTGTGTACATTAATGCAATCATGGGGTACAGTGTGCTGGTTTCATATACAATTCGAAATATTTTCATCGAACTGATTAACATAGCCTTCAAGGCATTTTCTTAGTTATTGTGTAGACATTTATATTCTGCATTTAGTAAGTTTTGCCTGTACCCTTCTAAGATGCACCATAGATGTGGCCCCACCAATTACCCAACCTCCCCTCTCCCCTCCCTACCCTTGCCCCTTTCCCCATATTCTTGTGCTATAGTTGGGTTATAGCCTTAATATGAAAGCTAAAAATTAGCTTCATAGTAGGGCTGAGTACATTGGATACTTTTTCTTCCATTCTTGAGATACTTTGCTAAGAAGAATATGTACTATTTATATGACATTCCAGGCTCTGTACTCAGGTGCTGGGGTTGAGGTGGTGGTAGATACAGCAGATACAGTCTCTGTCCTAATGTAGCTCACACTCTGGTGGGTGAGACAGGAAATCACCACACGATGTATAATTGCAAGCTGCTGCAGTGAGTGCAGAGAGCTGTGAGAGCAGGAGGAACTGATTTAGTGGTGGGAGGGGAGGCAGGAATGATGAGACAGGTTCCCCAGGGCAATGATAATGAACTGAGATCTGAAGAATGAGTTGAGTTAAGAGGGTGAATTAAGATGTGAAAAGTGCTCCTCTGGGAAGGACCAAACTGTATGAAGGCTCCTGAGCAGAAGGGAGCAGAAAAGAGCATGGAGTGTTAGAAAAACAGAAACACCAGTGTGTCTGGAACCTGGAAAGCAAGGTGGAGAGGGGCTCACCTCTAGTCTGGAGAGACTAGACTTGGCCAGGCAGGGTAGGGTAGAAAGCACTGAGAAATTTAGATTTTCCCTAAGATAAGTTATAAGCTATTGAAGCCTTTATGTAAGGAAGTAAAATGCTGTGATTTAGGCCAGTGGTTCCCAAATACATGCCGTGATGTCTTTTCATTGCTACAAAGGGGTTGATATATAGGCTGTTGTGGGGAGAACAAATTGGGATGAATGGAAGGGATGAATGGCAAAAATGGAAGGGCAGTGATCAGTGAATAGTTCTTCCAGTCACTTAGGTCAATGGTGAGAGCAGTGGGGGTGGGGAGAAGCAAATACATTTGAAGACATAGTAGAACTTCTATAGTTGATCACCTCCCTACACTGACCACCTCCTTAAATTGACCTAATTTTTATAGACCAGACAGGTACCACATGTACATATCAGCATAGGAGGCCTAGTTCCTTATGTTAACCACCTCCATATGCTGACCAGTTTGTTACAGTCCCTTGGGTGGTCAACTTACAGGAGTTCTATTATATTTAGATGTAAGAATGGCTTACATGTGCAGAGTGAGACAGAGGGATCAAGAATAAACCCCTTGGGTATCCACTTCAGATTGTCAAAGACAGGGTAACGTGCCTGAGGCCACCTGGTTAGTAGCCAGCAGAGTCAATCTGTGACCCAAGGCTTATAGGTGATGACCTGTAATACATCACAGCTGGTTCCCAGTGGCCAGGATAGATCTGTTTCTGCTTTAGTTCCTGTTGAGACTTTTTGACCTTGGATATTGACCTCATGGAATAGTTATTCCAAAGTTGGAAGCTTCTAACAACCTTGGACTTGGAGTTAAGGGATCTGGAGTAAAAATCTTGGGCATTGGAGCAGATCACTCAATATTGTTGAGACCTTCCTCATTCTGTTCAACACAGGTAGTCAAAATACCCAATTCAAAGTATGGTACTGAATCTGTAGAAGAGAGGGTCTCAGCTACCACAGGCAAAGCTGAATGTGAATCCTGGAGACCTCATACTAGTCTTCTCTTCAAGTCATGTTCTTGTCTTATCCTCTATGGCAGTGATTTTCAACCAGTGTGCTATGAAAGGATCTTAGGTGTGCTGCAAACTTTCTTTTTTTTTTTTTAGAGACAGAGTCTTCCTTTATCACCCTTGGTAGAGTGCTGTGGCATCACACAGCTCACAGCAACCTCCAACTACTGGGCTTAGGCGATTCTCTTGCCTCAGCCTCCCGAGTACCTGGGACTACAGATGTCCACCTCAATGCCCGGCTATTTTTTTGTTGCAGTTCAGCCGGGACTGGGTTAGAATCCACTCCCTTCAGTATATGGGGCCGGTGCCCTACTCACTGAACCACACATTTTTAAAGATCATTAATTAAATTATTTTCAAAAGAAGTTCAAAGCACAGTAAGTATATTCTTTTTTTTTACTCCATTTTTTTTTGATTAACATAATTTAAGTGTGCTGTAGAAGTTTAACTATAGGTTCAAGTGTGCCCTAAGATAAAAAGGTTGAAAAAACACTGCTCTATAGGCTGCATCTGTGATATGGGGCCAAGAGGCACTTTTGATTGTTTGCTCTATGATTCCAGGTGAAGTCAGCTACAACTTCCCACACATTAGAGCCTCAGGAAATGCGTGGTTAATGGAACAACTTTCCCCCCTTATTGAGTGTTCCTTGTGCTTGAGCTCTGGAAATAAAAATGGTAGTTTATTGCCTAAGGAAGAGGCCCTCAAAGTTTTTGGTACGTAAGAATCACCTGGGACAGCTTTTAAAAATACATATTTCTGGGCCCCAGCACCATAGGAATTTTAATTCGTCAAGTCAGAAGGGAGCCAAGGAATGTGTGTTTTAGTAAACTGCAGGTGAATCTGACCCCAGTTATCTAAGTCTCACACTTTCAGAAACTTGCTGGCGGGGTGAGGTTTAGGAAAATTTCTCTGTCTGTGCCATATGAGGAGTTTATAGAAATCCAAAGGTACTATCACATAGGCTAAAAGGGTTTGGGTTCCCCTTTGTAAAGACTGGCTGCTGATGGAATCCCATTTTTCAAGTCTACCATTCAAGATTCACACGGAGGTCTGTAATTACAAGTGAATCCAGCCAGGCCCAGGCTGAAGTAGGCACACATCTCTCCCCTGAGGCATTCTCTATACAGGGCCAGATGCCAAAACTCTAGGAGTCTCCCCACAGCCCTGCAGGTAGATTCCTCTTGTCAACGTAAGTTTTCATTGTCCCTGCTGTGTTTTCTCGTCTGTGGCAGCCTGTCCATGCATTTTCTTCCACACTTCTCTCCTGCCCATATTGAAACATGTTCTTGCTGATGAGAGCCAAATGTTCATAGGTCTGAAGCCGAGGGCATCTGTCAAGTTTGCTGTTATGACCTCTACAGGCATAGCCCTTGACCACCATTCCTGTATCACTCACATTCTGATACATTTGTGAAAACTAAGATTCAAAACAAATCATATGCTCAGTAGACATATGATTTCAAAATACTACTTTGAAGAAGATATGCTTATAGGATATAAGATATGCTCATCAACTCAGGATGAAGAGCAACAAAATACTTGGAAATGACAACAGCTTTAAATGACTGGTCTTTTCCTCCATCCTCACGAAACTACCCACTGGTGTTGACTGTTCTCCCTCAACCCTTTTGTTCCTATAGCCCCACTTCTCATTTCCAGAATGGTTCAGGCTTTCTGAAGGAACCTGATTTTTCCTGTGGCCCTTGATGGATCATGGAGTCAATGTCAGCTTATGGAGATCCCCTGAGTGCCTAGAAGAACTTGGGAGTAGACAGACCAGGTTTGGATCTCGCCCTCGTCTTCCATGCTGATAAGCACCTGTGCTATCTTCTATGTCTTCCTGATGCAGAAGAACATCAGGGCAAGGAAAACTGTGACTAACAGGGAGGCAGAGGCCTGTCTTTTATTAGAGCAGACCCTCTGAGAAGGATGCAGACTTGCCGGCTTAAAGGAATTGTTTGTTAAGGTTTATTTTAGCACCAGAATTCTTCCTATTCCCTCTTTAAAAATTGGGTTTTAAATTAAAATGTGTTGTTTTCTCCATTTGCATTCTTTAACTTTTATTATACCTCATTGTGTGTCTGAAGGCTCTTTCTAAAGGCATTAATTATGTAGGCAACTGAAAACCATTGCCCACAGTTTGCCAGACAAGTTAGCAACTCCTAGCCCACATGGAAGGTTCACCAGTGATCACAATCCCTTCCTAATGTCATGTTCCCTTTGTGTTCTGAGGATCATAACCTGAAGGTCGCTCAGTGGTAATCTCCTCCTGGTTAATTTGTGGTCAGTCTTTAGATGAATACACAATTCAGAGATGATGTGCCTATTTGTTGGCCAACGATCAACCTCTCCCACCTCCCACCCCCCAAACTCTTCTGCCTGAATCCATGCTCAGAATATACCCTTTCCTTTGTAAGACTTTATGAAAAGAATGGCTAATCCCCAAAAGGTCCAAGCTGCCTCTCCGAGGTTGCATTAGCCAGGGAGGTTGGATTGAGGAATATTCTGAGCTCCACCCAAGCCCACATGGGTAAACAGCACATTCTCACACAGACTGCAAGGGAAGGAATCTTATCAGACAGGATTTTACTGGCCAGGAATAAACCAATGATTTAACCTTGACGGTATGACCCAAAAAAGAAATTACTGTTTTATCAACCTACCAAAAACCATTTCTAACATTCCAACACTAGCTATTGTATCAAAACATCCAGATTCCTAAAAACCCTCAAGTGTGGCTTAGAACATGAGTCATTTACTGAGAACTACTATGTGCCTTATGCTTGGTTAGAACAAAATAATGAGAAAACATGTATTAGGTGCTTAGACCATTTCCAAGATCTGAAATATCATAACTGTTTAAAAGTGCTATTATTAGTGTCATTGTTACTCATTGTTGTTAGGTGCCATGGTTCCTAGATGGGTTTTACTATCTTGTGCCCGCAGCCTTTGACCTCATCGACTACACCCCTTTGTAGCCTTCCCTCCTAGTAGGTTGTCCTCTTGCTTTTTGGATCCTAACTTCTAACTCGTCTGTTGCTGCTTCTTGGCACTTCCTCTTGATGGCAGCTCTCCTGGGGTGGAGATGTCTGAGGGCACGTGGCTTAGCTCTGGCCTTTTCCTTTTCTGTCCTTGCCACAGTATGATTGATAGTCTCCAAGGCTATCCCTTAAGCCTAGTCTTCCCACTCCCACTGTGTCTCTGGTTGGCAACAGTTTGACTGTATTAATATCTCTTGTAACATTCAACTCTTTCCAAAAATATTCATCTTCTTGCCTTAATCAGCTCCAACCTGCTGGAGTCCCTTTTTTGTCAGTGGCAACCTCTATTCAGGTCATTCAGGCTTCTAATTTGGAATTATCCTTTCCTAGTAGGCTGGTATCTTTCTTATGTTTATTCTAGTCCTTCACATTTCTATTGTAAAGATAAGTATGTATATATAGCATGTATGTACGTACAATATATACAAATATAATTATTCTAATATAGAATATATTTGTGTATATAAGCAGTCTATATGTATGTATATATACACAGGTTTTTATATGTTTCTACCTATCTAGAGTAGAACCTCCATAGTTGACCACCTCCCTACATTGACCACCTTCTTAAGTTGACTTAATTTTCATAGAGCACAAATGTACCACATGTGTGTAGCAGTATAGTAGGCCTAGTTCCTTAGGTTGACCACCTCTGTATTTGACTAATTATTACTGTCCTCAAGTGTTCATCTTACCATGTATCTACCTCCCACATGTTATTCCATTTTTTTCCCCTCTGGTTTCACCACGATCTATTCTGGGAGATAGCTGAAATCTCTTTACTCTCTCTCCCACTAACCTGTGAGCCCCTTTAGGGCAGGTACCAAGATTGTATGCTCCAGAGTCTGATAGGACCTCCTTAAATATTTGCTGAGTATAAATATGGGCAGTAAATGGGTCTGTGATTGGATGAATTAGCATGCGAATCTTCCTGCCACCAGTCTTTCCCTCTCCAATCAGTCATGCCTAAAGCAAGCAAAGCTCCTCCTGAAAATTCCATCTTCATGCCATTGCTCAAAAATGTGTGGCTATCCATTGCTCTTGAAGACAGCTTTCAGGCCACTCTCACCCCATTATTTTGCTCTGTCTGATGCTCTGTCCACCTCCTACACTTTTCTGTATGAAGTCTAGTTCCAGGCAGGTTGGACTTCTCTCAGACACTGGATGTCTGTGCACTCATTCTTTCCAGATCATTGTTGAGGACTCTTCAAACTTTCTTTCTGGCCACCCAAATGTAACCCACCACTCAATGCCCACATCCCAGGCCTTAGCAACATCACAGCCCACACAAACAGCCCCTGTCCTGAACTTCCCACACCCACGTCTCCCCGCTTGGCTCCTTGTGGAATGCTGTCCTGTATTATTATCTGGCAGCAAATTTATAACCTCTTGAGACATGGAGCCATGGCCTATGCTCCTTTTGGAACTGGACCATTGTTAAACATAAAATTGATGGTCGTTGAAGTCTTACCAAAGTCAACCAAGTGTCACACAAGTTTTATAGAAGACCCTTCTCTAAAGTGTACAGCTGAGCTTGGTGCCTGTTGTTTCCATTAAATTTACTATTCATCATTAACTCTACTACTCATCATTAAATATGCTACTTTATGTAGAGAGTGGGTCAAAGTCAATTATTTGGGTTTTCAGTGTATCTTGCTTAACAGATGCAGATTTTAGTAATAGTGACAAAAATGGTAGCAGCTAACATATCACAGTATTTACTATGCCATGTTCAGGGTCCCATGCCAAGCATTTTCTTATTTTAATTTAATCATCAACACATCCTGTGAGAGAGGTTCTATTAGGCCACTATGCAGATGTGGAAACACACCAAAGTTTCAAGTACTCATCATGCCCTAACTTACTTCATGCCTGATGCTAAACATGCTATTACAATATCATAATTAGATATTGGCCCTTCCTCTGTTGAATGAAGGCAGTGACCAATCCTGTTTAATTTCCAAACAATGCCTTATAAGTAACATCAGCTCTTAACTTTTGCTGTCTTCCTCTTAATAACCTATGTCCTCTGTATAATCATAAGAAAATATCAATGAATTCTAAAAGAAGGGTTTCCTAGGATGTACCTGACCAGTACTCCTGGGAAGATCATAACAAACAAGGAAAGTCTGAGGACTTGCCATAGCCAAGTGACATGATTAAATATAACATTATCCTAGATGGGATCTGAGTCAAAAGAAGTGTGTTAAGTGAAACGTAAGGAAATATGAAATAAAGTATGGACTTTAGTTAATAACAGTGTACTGGTACTTGGTTTATTAATTATAACAAATGTACCACATTTATAATAAGATGTTAACTGGGAAACTGGGCATAGAGTATATGGGAACTCTCTGTGAGATCATCTCAGATATTTTTCTCTTTTTTTTCATTATTTATTTATGTATTTATTTATTTATTATTGAATCATAGCTGTGTACATTAGTTCAATCATGGAGTACAGTGTCCTTTTGTAAAATATAAAACATACTAAAAAATAATGGGAAATCTTAAAATAAGGATTATGGGAGACTGGTGGGATAGGGAGGCTGGTAAAGAAAAGAATGAGAACACACAAAGCCGTGTGGTAGGGGATAAAAAGAGGAAGGTGGCAAGTTTTATTTTGGAGATATGGCCACGGAGAGCCTGCTGGCAAGTCCCGATGTCCAACAGGCAGCTGAAGAGCTTGACTTGGAGTCTAGGGTAGGGGTGGAAGACCTGGTCTGAAGACAGCACTTGGGAGTCATTATGCACATAGGTGGTAGTTGAAGCATTTGATGTCCTAAACACCATTTTGGGGATGCACAGCCAGCAACTCTGTTATTACTGTATGAAGGATGAGCGGGAGGAGGCTGGGGAAGAGCCAGTTTGATTATAACTGCAGAGCAGCTGAAGCCTTTCATCCTTAGGGGGGGACCAAACCATCCTTGTGGGCACAGATGCTGTGTTTTTCCCTTATTCTGGAAAGCACTTCCTGAGACAAACTCTGGATATGATAATTATGCTGGTTGGAAAGTTGATCTAGCCTCCGCTGCGTAGACAGGGATCCCACAACAAAATGCTTCCATGCCATTCAATACATTGGCTTTTCTTAAAAAAGCAACATTTTCATTCTTAACTTCCATGGTAGATTTAGGGTAATTATGTTAGATGAAACTATTTTGATAACTATCTTTCTTGAGGACGCAGCACCTCCATAGCTTTAAAACCTAAGTTAATTAGATATCTGATGTTAACAAAAGCTTCCATTAAAAAAAAAAATCCTCAAAAGCTGCATCCCCCAGACTCCTGCTATAGCAGAGGAGTCAATGCTAAGTACAGCTTTTATCACCAAACTGGCGTTTTTGTGTAGTTAATCATAGATGTCTGCTACCTCTGAGATGGAGAAGGCACCCTGACTCCAAGAATGAAAGACCAGTCAACATGGTGAAACCCATGCTTTTCACGTGACACTCGCACAGAGCTGGATCTTACGCACACTGAGAGATTAACTTTGTTTGGCATTCAAGGACTATCTGTTTCGCAGGCAAATGTTATGACTTGGAAATATAAGGGGAATTCTCTTAGTTAACTCTAAAGTGAACATGAACGGATGATAGTGCTACCTGGCAATACGCAGCATAGTCAGACTCCTAGAAGTATTCTTTCCCAGCCATGGATCCTCAGGAATGTGATGCCTCCCGATAATAGGCAAATACGACTTAGAAGATACTGCTTTATCATGCATAAATCTTACCTTCCCCACCCCAAACAAGCATACATTTTGGCACGTGCGTGTTTGCATGCACCCATCCCTTTGACTTCCAAGATGACCAACACAAAGGCAATTTTATCAGTTCTCTTTAGTTCAGAGAAATAAAAAGTTCATAGCTAGAAAGATTGCCAGGCAGCCTTAGCTATGGAAGAATGCAGAGTGGAGAGAGAGAACTATGACCACAGGCAGCCACCTCTCCTGAGCTCCTCTGAGTCCCAGGCTCCTCTTTTAAGAAATGAAAATAAAGATGCCTATCTCAAATCCATCGATATGTCTAGAATGTCTTTCAAGTGTCAGGGCCTATGCTGGAGATTGTGGTGAATAGGAAAGACACCTCTGTCCCCCTCTGAGCAAGGTACATTTCAGGGGCTGCTGCTGTACTTACGGAACACTGAGCGTGTATGTGGCATGGCACAGGGTTGCTGAGCAAAAATTGTCAGTATTTTTCTCTCCCATGCTAAGATGAGCAGTTGAACTTGAGCAAGAACAGAGTCTTAACTATAAGACAGTTAGCAGCAGGCCTAGGACGGAAGGATATTATTTCACAGAACTTCAGAAGACTTTAATAACAAACACATTGAAAAAGCCAATGGGCTTTGGAGCCATAGAGAGTAGTCTGGAGTCTTTGCCTCGTCCCTTACTAACTATGTGGCAGCATGCAATTTATTTAACCTCTTTGAGGCTAACTTTGTAAACTGGAGATACTATTGGAGATACCTACCTGAAGTTGATGTTATAGGTGATAAAGGACATAATGTGTATGAAAGGGGCCTGTTAAAGAACAAAGTGATGCCCACATGGTAGTTATTATTGATTATTTTCATTATTATTGAGTAATCACCAGCAAGACAGCATCCCCCATGTGGTGCCTTCAGGGCTGGTGTTCTGAGCTGAGGATTGCAGCAGCCACATGAACACATCTCATAGGCTCCAAAATGACATCTGATCACTGGAAAGATTTGTAAATAAGTCCCTGACCTAATTAGGAGCAGATTCAAAGATTTTGACTTTCTTCTGGATAATAGCAGCAGAGACCATGGCTCAGAGAGGAGGTCTGGGAATG
Source organism: Arctocebus calabarensis (assembly GCA_963573935.1). Classification (NCBI taxonomy): domain Eukaryota; kingdom Metazoa; phylum Chordata; class Mammalia; order Primates; family Lorisidae; genus Arctocebus; species Arctocebus calabarensis. Next base: position 43,961 of record CAUYON010015984.1, on the reverse strand, counting down.
GCCCTTTCTAAGTTCCCACAAATAACATCACTAGGCCTTCTGATCCTCAATGGCTCCTACTTGGTCTCTTTCCCAGTTGACTTCATCCTTCTTCATTTCAGGGAATTGAAGGGGGGAGGACATTTAAGCAGCACAATTGGACATCATTCTCAGAAAAACTCCTCACCAGTAATCAAGCAGTATTCCCATTGAAGGTCATTTTCTTTTTGATCTTAGAGCCCAAGATGGGTGAAGAACCTGAAGAGTCATCACAAAGCTTGGGGAAACTTTATGATCTCCACAAACTAGCATTAATTCTGATAGGCCTGGAGGCTAGCTCGAGTTATTCTGAGGCATTGGCTTCACCATTTCTCCCAAGAAGTCATAGAATATTCTTGCAAGTAGACTCTTGGAGAACATCTCAGATGTTTCAAGGTGTTTTAAGTGGGATTGCAAGAACTCTCCTGTGTTATAATAATGTAATGGAACTCATCAGGGCATGGTCATGCCAAATTGCCATAGTTTCAAGAATTCATTGCACTTTCATGCCTCTCTTCCTTTGAACATATTTCCCCTTTGGAGGAACTATTCCTCCCTTGCTTTCTTGTACATTCTCTACATATCTTTTAAAACGTCAGCTCAAGAGTCCCTCTGTGAAGACATTTCTGACTCACCTTCTCTCCACTCCATCAACAGATCTGGCTTCAAATCCAAAGACATGGCCCATTTAGTGAGTTCTCATGAAATGATTATTGTTTTCTCAAATTGTTAGAGCTGACCTGATTTCTACTCCAGCCTCTGATAATTAGACCAAGTGCAATGCAGAAGGCTGAAAATCAGCTTTGCAGTTGTGAAACCTTTGATTTGTAGCAAGATTTTAGATTGCTCAAATGAGAGTTATGTAACCTTCACGTGGTGCAACAGCCAGGGAGCAGAGATTTGGAGGCTATTTGTGGTATGACAGCACCTCCACCTCATTTCCGCCAAAGTCACCAAACCTCAGCAAAGTACCTGGTTCAAAGCAACCACTCAAAGCAGATCTGTTTCTGGGAGAGAAGAAAACAAGCTCGGAAGGAGGCAATGCCAGGGGGCTTTCCCCCATCTTCTCCACAATACTCCGTGACCCGTTTGCAGAAACTCATCTTGGCTGTCCCAGAAGCCATTTCCCCATCTTAAGATAGTAATCAGGATAGAGGAGGAGGCCGTCTCATTATTGATAATGAGGCTGACTCTACTTAACAGTAGGTGTTTGGGTGAAAGATGCCATCACAGCTAAAATTAGGTATTATTATCTACTTTTATTTAAATTATTAATAGTAATTTATCACTATTATCTACTTTTACTATTTATCATTATTCTTAATCAATTTCTTTTGTTGATTTTCTAAGGTATGAAAACCATTGGTTAATATTCTTAGATAGCCATTCCAATTTTATATTTGTCCATTTTCCTTTTAATATTTAGATGTCCTTAAGATTTCTACCAAGAGAAATAACTCAACTTAAATAAGCTAAAACTTGGTTCCTGCATAGCAGCTCGGGTCAATAGGACATAAAGCAATCTGTTCACCTGTTCACCCTGAGAGGTGGAACAGTTGGCAGACCATGCTTTTCAATCCTTCTCAACCCAGATTCATGCCTTCTTTCCCAAGAACCCGTTCAAGTGTCTGTCAAACAGAGATAGCCCTTTTTTTCCTGTACTTTTTATCTTTCTAAAGAAAGTGGTTATAGCTCTTTGTATGTCTTAATACTCTTAGTAAATCAAGGACTCCTTAATTTGGGGGACCACAGTCACATAGTTTGATGGGGAAAAAAAACATGTTCTTGGTTTAGATGTTTAAGTTCAAATTTTTCCATCATTGACTAGCTGTGTGACTTTGGATGAGTTACTCAAACTTTCTGAATCGGTTTCATCATCTACATGGATAGTACAACCTACTTTGCAAGTTGGTTGTGATAATAGAGTAAGGTAATGTGAATGAAGGTCTTGGCAGTATAGGTGAGTGCTCTGGTGCAGGGAGAATGGGGACCGAAGACCCCATTCTTGACAAGGGAAAACACCCCCAGAAAAGGGGAAAAACAGAGAAATGAACTGAGCATGGAAGAATAAAAAGTTTGGCAAGCTTACTTGTAAACTAACAGTTAAATTACTTGTCTGCCCTTTGGACAGAACCCTGGCACTCTAGGATTATACAGCCTACCTAACTAGCTGCTTAGTCCTTTGAAGTTATTTAACCTCCAAATCCTTAGTTTTCTCTTCTGTAATACAGGACCAATGAGTTCATCCTAGTAAGGTTTCAAGAGGACTAAATGAGCACGTAGATATAAAGAGCTCTGCATAGAACTTGACACAAAGAACATGCTCAGTAAGTGTTGATTACTATCAGTGCCTCTTTTTTGCCTGTTTCTACCTTGATCTTCTGAAGCATCGTACACGGTACCTGGCAGAGAGGCAGGAGAAACTGTCAAACTGAAATGGTGTTGTGTTGCCCTGCTCCTCACAGGACAGTTTGGAAGTTCACTTCCCTGGTTCCATTGTTTTATAGTTTCAAGTATTTCTATTGTTTCAAGTTTTTCCTTGAAATTAAGTTTCATGTTTAAAAGGAAAAACTCAGCTAAAATGTCAAGAATTAGCTAGTTTAGAGCAGAAGGGGTATTAAGGTTATGACTAAACAGACAGAAGAGGAAGGGAGGGAGGAAATGGGGGAAGAGAGTGAAAGGGGGAGAGAAGGAAAAGGAGAGAAAGGGAGGAGAGGAAGAGGGAGAGGAGGAGGAGAGAGAAAGAGAGGGAGAATTCTAGGGAGAGGGAAGGGAGAGAGCAGAAGAGGAAGAGAAAGGGAGGAGCGGAAGGAGGGAGAAAAAAGAGGGGAGAGAATGGAGGTCAGAGGAGGGAACATTTTGGCAAAGGCAGAACTAGGTAGATTGTGCACAGAATCTGTTGGGACATTGGATACCTGGTCACTGTCCCTCGATCAGTGGTGGTGGTTGGAGGGTAGGAGAAGGTCGGCACATTTCCTCCCTGGGAAGCTTGGCATCCAGGAATCTGTGCCAAGACAGACTCCAGCCCCATGAGCTCTGCTCAGGAGAAACCTAGTGAAGTCCCTGCTGGCCTCATTAGCTCGTGGTCCCAATGGCCAGAGGATGCGTCTCCAGAAACCACTCCTCATTTCATTCTTAGTCAGAATTGTTCTCTCAGATTCCTCAGGGTCCATAGCCAGGCCCCTCAGCAACCGGTCTGGCCACAGGGCCAAGTCAAAGGCAGTTAATTTCTGGGCTGTGGCCACACTGACTTGGCTGGCTCACTCTGCTCCAGTTGGTCCCACAGAGCACGTGGTCCACAGAGCAACTCAGAGTCTAGGCTCTTTGCTGCAGTTAGAGCATCAAAAAATCTAAGACAATCTTATTTGGAAGAATTCTTTTCACCCAAATACACGCAATTCTTAGAAACCATTCCGAAATCCATGGCTGCAGTGAAGCTTCTTTGTCTCAGAACCATCTGGGGGAGGAGAGACAGGAACGCTATCTTCTTTTATTCCTTCATCCCTCGATGTAAATAAAGACCCTGGCCAGGGCTTGAGGTCAAGGACATGAAGTGTTCACACATGAGGTTTCATCTTACCAGAACTTTCTCCACTAAGTCAGGTAACTGCTTTGGACCCTTCATGGTACCAGACTCCGTGTCCGACAGGAGGATGGCACCCACAGGGGAACAGAGCTCCTCCTTCACACGTGATGGTGCCAGATTTTTAGACATAATGGTTTGAGGCAACATGCAGTTTAGATTTGTTAAAACTTATTAGTACAGCAGGTTATGTTTTACTTCATTCCTTTTAGAATTCATCTGAGAAAATGTGGGAAAGGATGTTCAAGAAATCGTGTGTGGTTTCCTTATGATAGCTAAATTTCCCAACTTCTTTTCCACGCACCATCCTATCCTGGAGTTGGGCCGGGGGCTCTGCCAACTTCTCTCAGATGGAAGGTCCTCATGCTCTGGCCTTGCCCCCCACGGGTCGTGACTTTTCCCTCCTCTGCCGCAGAAGCCTACCAGTTCCTCTCTTATTTTTCTCCTGTTCCCTCTCATCAGTCCCGTGGTGGAATCAGACACTTCCCAATGGTTTATTCCCCAGTTTTCTTTGTTTTTTCTTCCAATATAAACTAATTTATTTTATTGATGGAGATGCAATATTCGTGCAATAAAGTGTACTAATCACATTCAGTGATACAGCTCAGTGATTTTTGCCTGCAGAGCCACTCATGTGTGCAACAGCCACAGCTATGGAAGATTTCAGCACCCAGAAGCTTCCTTTGCCTCCAGCCCACCAGTGGCTCCCATCAAAGGCCACTATTACTCTGATGTTAGTTTTGCTCACTACTAACCTGCACACATCCTTGGTTTTGTTTCTCTGGAGACCTGAATACGCTAGTGTTTAAATTTAATTTATCAATTCTACTGTTTTCTCATTTATTGTTTCTCCTCTTTTATTCCAGTTACTATCTAGTTTATTGCTTCTTTTCTAAATCACTAAGGAATGTACTGAAATCGCACTTTTCTTTATTTCTCTTGTTACTAAAGTTACATCAAGTAATAATTTTTTTTTTCCCATTATTGACTTGGCCATCATCCATGAGCAGGAGGAAGTCACTTTTTTTCATACTTACTCTGTATGGCACCCTGGGCTAAGTTGTTAGGGACATGTAGTGATGTTACTTCTAACCACCTTGTGCATGCCATCACGTTGTCTTAAATACATTTGTAGACTTGCCACTGGACACACTGCACGCCCTAGGACAGCAGGGTCCTGTTTACATATCCCTAGATGCATTAGCAGAGGTCTGGGGCACCTGTCGTACTCAAATTAAGTACAACTAGCTTTGTCTGACGTCTAGAATTCTTCATCCTTTTCAATGTGCTAAACTGATAGGGGGAAAGGGGAAATATCCTGGTATCTCTTTGGTTCTCTTCTGAGACAAAGCTTCACTCCAGACTTATTTCCCATAATCTTGCCTGATTTTTCTTTGGCATTGCAATCTGAGGATTTCCCAAGCACAGGTCTACTCAGCCACACCTGCCTGTTCTATAGAGCCTGTGGAAAGGAAATGATTAGGATTGGGGGGAGAAGTTTTATGTCCTTTCCTTCTAGTGAAAATCTCACCCCATAAGACAGGAAATTGTGTATCATTGATAACTACAAAGCAGGTCAGGGCACTGTCAAACAGAAGGAAATGAGGCCATTGTTATCTGTGCTTTTTGTTATAAAAAATCCTGCGCGTTTTCAGATAGCTTCATAGACATGTAAGTATAGACATTTTTAAATGTCTATGTGATTGGTATCTTTTCCATTGCTTTAGTATTTTCATCTAACTTTGTTCAATCAAGGCTTGAGAATATGATGAGAATTTCAGTTTATATTATTGAGTTTATCTCAGACCTCTATAACCTCTCTTGTTCCTCCTCCTCTTCTTCCCTTTCCTCCCTTCTTATTCTTTTGTTCTTTTAGAGAAGTTATGGTGGGATGGGGACCATTGCTCAGATTTTAAATGGAGGTTTTCCTAGAATCTGTATAAACATTTTCTTGTCTTTCTCTGTCCCTGTCTCTAGGTCTTTTTCTCTATGTGTGTGTGTCTCTTTCTTTCTCTTTTTGATGGTGGGGGGAAAAGAATTCAGGTCTTTTATTCCTACCTTTGACTGATAGCTACAGATTCGAGAAAGATGCTAAGCTAATAATCTAAGTAACTTGGACAAGTGTTAGTGACAAAAAATGGTATCATCTTTTGTGTGGCCTTGGGTGGTGACTCATCCTCCCCATACCTCTCTTTTTTCATTGTAAAGAAGGGGCAGTAGATATTCATCTTTCAACAGGTTGTGGTGAGGATTGTAACTGATGTGTTTTAATGGTTCATTATATTATTAGTTTTCAACCTTGCAGATACACAACATACCTGCTTCTTTGGATCAAACATTTTATTTGAAAGAAGAGAAATAGTGTTTATGAGGCACTCACTATAGTCAGTAAATTGTAGCTGCCATTATAGTGATTACAAGTTCAAATCACAAGTTTATGTATGAAATAAAATGCCTGGAACAAGCATTTAATGTGCTCTATTCATTTAACAGACACCATAAGACATCCAAGGATACATTAAGGCATGTATAATAGCCACTTTCCAGCCCAGTGATCTTAACAGGTTAGCAGTGGCAGCAAACTGAGGCACAGATTCAGTCTGTATTCTAGAAATTGCTTCCTAAACTCTTTTATGTCATAGCACACAGAGAAAATAAAAATACCTGTCCAGTATACTAGAGTGGGTTGGGGGAGATATGGATGTGTCTCTATGAGGTTTAAATTCAAAAAATTACCTGTTTTCTTTATGTTACATGATTATGATGCCACACAATGTTTCAAAGAACATATCAAATATTGAATTTATGTAAAACTTCTAAATATATGTTTTTAAATTTTCTCATGAGAAATTAAGCATGTTTTCTTAATATAACTTTTAAAATATTATTCTTCATGCTTAAAATGACTACCAACGATCTCTGGCCATGATACTTCAATGAATGTTTCTTTGAATTATTAAAAATAGGCCAGAATATTTTCATACAATTTTCAAACACTTGTATAATAATTGAAATTCTATTTAAGGAAGCTAATGGTTCTTCCTTTTTATTAGTGAATATTGGGTGGCTTATAATAACACAGATGGATTTCAAACCCAACTGAATTTCTTTATGTTAAGGGTTTCAAATAATGATGAAGTTTTAATTTGCCTGATGTGCAGATATTCTCACAAAATGTACCCTTTTGCCAGCTAACAAACCATTAAAAGCATTCACCAGAAAGAGGTATCCAAGATATGTGAAGCCATACTCACCAGAGCAGCTCATTGGGCCTCTCTTCCCTGCCCTACTGACCATCCCTGCCACTGTTCCCTGATTCCTTGAACGTACAGGTCTGTGATTCCTACATGTCTTTGATTTCTACACTGGTCTTATATCTATAGATTTTCTCCAGCAGCTAGTTCCCTGTGTTCTTGTCCACAGGACGGTGATATCACATGACATATGGAGTCAGCATTTAACTCAGACCACATAATTCCAAAATTGATGCTATGGCCACTGCATTTACTGCTTCCCAGTGAACACCAGTGCCATCATTATAAATGAAAACAGCCTCTTAGGCTACCAAAGGGAGTTGGCATTTACAAATCAGACCTCTGGTTTATGGTGAGTGTTGGAGAAAACACCATAGGCTCACGCAGGATAAAATAATTTGTCCACTGATTTCAATTCATGAAAGAGGTATCTTCTGAGGAATTGCCTGAAGAAAGTTGCAAATGGAAGGGCAGAGCCAGCTCCATCTCTATGCTATGAGTCACTCCCTCAGGGCTGTTGAGTGTGCCTTCCGTATCGGGGCAAGCCTTGGTTATGAGGGCTCCTAGGGGAAACCCCTCTGGTTCCTGTAGCCTCGCTCTCCAGCCTTGGCTGTCTTCATGAGCATCTGGCAGGCAGAGGGGTGCTGCAGAGGGGGACTGAAGAGGATGACTGCAGAGGACAAAGGCCTCTTGGCTCCTTCCCTGAAAGCTAGTTCCTGATGCCCAGGATTCTAAGGTCTGAGGCCAGATGCCACCAGCACCCCTGCCCCCTGCTTCCAAACACATTCAGCTCAGTTGCCCTTAAGAGAATTTCCACCTCTAGGTCTTGCCTGGTTTTGATAATTGCATTGAGCCAAGGGCACCTTTCTGAGCTCCTGATTTGCAGTTATATGAGAATCCCAGGGGCAGTCTGCCCAGCATGCAGGGTCATATCCAACCACACACCCCTTCCTTCCTACATGCCCCTGTGGACATAGGATTCCAGGATCCTGGCAGCTGAGGGTGGGACCAGGTCATGACCATTAGCAGCAGCTCACACCAACAGAGACCTAGCCACATGGAAAAAGAGCCTCACATGAGCACAGAGCCCTCCAGGATGAAGCCTGGCAACATCCTAATCCAAAGCATCAGCTCTGCAGGGAGAGAAGCCCGAGTCTGGGATCCCTGACCCGCCATGCGTCAGATGTCCGATCTTCCACTGATCCTTAGGAAAATTGAGCCTTTTCTCTTTTTTCCCCAGATACAGACACATGCTAGAAAAAACACTAGTTATTTAACTTCCCTGACTTTCCGCACAATCATCCCACCGGTCTTGACCAGTCCGTGTTGAGGTGCAGTCATGGTTGTTTTGTGTTCTTCCTGCAATAGTTGAGCACCAACTATATGCCAGTGTCCTGAGCCAGTCTGCATATGGTCACAACTCTACATGTCATAATGGGGCAAGAATGAAATTTGCAGGCAATACCTGGTTCTCACTTTAGTTCCTCTTCTTACCAGCATGCAACCCCAGGCAAGTCAATTTCCTTCCCTGAGTTCCCATCTCCTCACCTGTAACATGAAAAGAACACTTCACGATTGTTGGGGTGACTCAGTGAGATCACAGTGTGCCTGCCACAGTGAATGAGTTCATCATTCATCCTTTCCTTCTTCCTTCCCATAAATCTGCAGCAATTATGTGTGCTAAGTACTCAAGACATCTCAGAGATGGGAAACTTTTGAAATTTTTCCTGTTGTTGCCTAAATGAGTACCAATATTGCCCTTTCTACCAGTGATGAATGCTAATCAGATTGGGTGTCTTCCAGGCCAGCTGATATAAGTCATCATTTCTGTCCTCTGCCTCTGTGGTGCCCAGCTCTGGCTATTAAATCACCCAGGGAGCTTTAAAAAATATAAATACTCCAGCCTTGCTGCAGAAAATTCTAAAAGGCAGCCAGGAATGAAAACCACTGGTTTTTTAATGGCTCATTTTTCAGCTGAAGAGACTGAAGCTCGGAGAGGTTAAATGATGTGCTCTAGGACAATCAGCTCAAACGAGACCTGGCTGGGAGTCTAAGCTGATGGTGCCAGTCCCTAGCACAGCCTTCTCTCCAGTGTGCTGTGTTTTCTCCCATTGTCTTGGATCCTTTTAAGCATTTGGTTGGCTTGTATGTTTTAAAGAATGAGTGAGACTTGAGGAGGAGTGCCAAGAGTGGACCTCAACAAAACAGAGAGAGCAGGGTTCTCTGTGCCTGGCTCAGAAAGGCATGGAGTATCTTCATTCCACAGATAGTCCCTGAGACATCTGCCACGGTCAAGGCTCGGGCTAGGCCTAATGATGCACTGAGAACGAGACATAGTGACTGTGCTCAGCAGCTCCCGCTGGTTCTGGAGAGAGGCAGACAAGAAAGGAACAGGTCAACTAAAATACCATGTTATAAATATTAGGGTAGGCATGAGCTGGGGTCTGCTATGGGATCCAGGAGGAACCTCCAACCCTGGAGGCAGGGAATGGGAGGCTGGCAGAAAAGGCTCCATTAGGGAAACAACACTTAGTGAGTTTTAGAGAAGAAGGAGGAGTGTGCTGAGGAAAGAGGGAGAAGTAGAAATCAGATTGGGAACATGAGGGTGGAACAGAGTGTACACGGCCTGCCGCACCCACCAGGCAAGGTAGGTGTGAGGAACATGCCTGGTAAAGAGAAGCTGGGCCATAGGCAGAGTGAGTTAGCCAAAGCCTGGTTCAGATCCAGCTACAAAGCTGAACTTCACCCTGCAGAGGCCAACTAAGGCATTGTGCAGAAGGGCATCAGATCAAGTTCTGTAAGGATGGCTCTGATGACCATGCAGAGGCTGCACTGGAGAAGAAAGACCAAAGGAAGACCGGCCATCAAGAGATGAAAGCTGGGGTCTGAACTGGTGCAAAGGCTCTAGGGATAGAGAGGACCCAGAGAAACCCTGATGTAGAGTAAAGCAGATTGGAGAGAGATTTTTTAAGATACTGTGATTGATTAGATGAAGAAGACAGAAGACATGAGAGTTAAAATTGAGTCCCAGGCTTTACAACCTTTGTAATAACCTGGATGGAAGTGGAAACATTATTCTTAGCAAAGCATCTCAAGAATGGAGAAGCATGAATCCCATGTACTCAAGTTTGACATGAGAAGATTTTTTTTAAAAAAATCAGAACCTACAGTTGGCCAAAATAAAGCATAGAAAAAAAAATAAGAGTCCGTGAAAATGTTAATCCAAGACAAATTAATCTAAAACAAGTAAGAATATAGCAGAGACAAGTACGTTGAAATATATGAGAGGGGATGAAGGAGCATTTTATTCAGTTCAAAATTAAGAAACAGATTCCAATTGCAGCTTAAAGTGTATGATTGGGACATTCTCTGGTAACAAACAAGAGCAGTGACAAAAGTTCAAGTATCCAGTTTTTGGTCCCCTTGCTTTTTCATGCATGCTATAGTCACAGTTATGCTGTCATTTTTCTGCAGCTTACTATGTATATAAGAAAAGGAAGAGGAGAGGCTCTTTCTCCCCTGCCACAGTTTTGTTCCCTCCTACCTCTGGCCAAGTGAAGTCACAGAGCTCTTGATGGAAGTCCCACCCTCCCTAGCCCTACAATGTGGGAATGGAGAATTTGTCCCTTAATAAGTTTGTATTAAACTTTCACTGGTAAAGGTATTTAGAGATCTGTATTCAGGCTGCAATACTTAACACCAAAGGATGAAATTCCTATATTTATAATTCCTATCTTTATGAGGCCCAATCATAGACTAAAGAGAGTACTGATTTAGAAGTTAGGAGGGAGAAACAGGTGAACATTCTATGAGTATCTGCTCTGTGTCAGGAGGACACTCTATGTTCATTCTTCCATGAAATTATCACACAGCTCTGAGCACTCCAGTTTTTAAAGTAAAGAAGCAAACTGAGACTAAAGACTTGCCCCACGTGAGCAGATGCATGAGTTGCGGAGCCAGGGCTTGCACTGTGCACCGAGTCAACCCCAGGGCCCTCCTACACCTTCCCCATGACCTGGGTTCTAGTTCCAGGCTTGTTCCAGGCAATCTATCATGACTTCACAAGTCATATCCTAATGTGTTATCTTAGGGAGATATACCGGGATCCAGCTGGGGTTTGGGAATAGCCGAATTAGTAAAATCCAATGAGGTAAAACTAAATGCGTTCATGTCATTAACATGAAAGAATCCACAAAAGGGACACAGAAATGTCTTTCTCAATACCAGTGAAGTACTCCTAGTCCCACCGGCATAAGGCTTCCCAAATAATTTATTCCTCTGCCAGGTTAGACGGAATCTACTGTTGACAGCAATGATTTGGGAAGGGGGGGGTAGGAAGAGGTTTTATAAATCAAAGAGAATCCAAAATCTCATTTTGTTCCCACTCTTTCTAATTCGCCAAGCATTCCAAAACAGAATCCCTTTGGCTTTCTCCTGTCTCCTCTTCCCCCTTCAAACATTTAACAAAAATAAAAGAGAATCATTGCCTTGTGAGGCCATGGGGTACACCAACAAATAATACCACAAAAGAGTAGTGTGATATGCTAATGTGCTAAAGATAGGAGACATTTAATAAAGAATAGTGTGGCTTGAAGAGTTCTTTGAGTATGTCATAAATTAATATCAGGCAGCAGCCAACAATATGTTTATTGTTTTATAGCAAAGAATTGATTAAGAAACCTCACAGGAACTTCTACCTTGTTACAGAATTAATTTTTAACATGTTTTTTGCTTTACAAGATTGTAAGCTGCTTATTTTCTCTTATTTTTTATTAGACCTATCATATTCCTGCATACATGTGGGGTACTCCATACGTGTATATTAAATTCTTCTAATAAATGTATGTGATTACTGCATCTGAGACGTCTTCTAGTGATGTATCCAGTTCCATTTAGAGTTTTCATCTTTTTATTTATTTTTCATGAATAGCGAAAACCGTAGCATACTTAAAACTCAGTTTGATCTTTCTTATCCCCAGTTGCTAGCAGTATGGCAGACTACAGGTGACACTTCTGTGACAATATTCAGATGAAGAGTGCATACAGTATGCTCTTTTGAAACCATGGATTCTTTATTGTTTAGTATTTGAAAACAAAGTTTAAAAGTAATTGGGTTAAATGATTAAAAGTAATTGGGTAAATTACAATGAAAGATTTATATTCAGTCATAGCTAGACATGATAGCAAGAATTTTTGTTAATTTTTCCTTCACCTCTTCAGAGGAAGCATATTTTGTAAAAATTAAGATACTGTTTGGGGAGATTCTTTAATACTAAGTGTCTCATTAATTATTTTTAAATAATGTATATATTAACATAAAATATACATATTAAACAGGCACTTTTAAAATCTAGCATGACAAGGTGTTTTATGAAGGGAAAATAGAGACATCAACTAACGTATTTGATGTTTTTTTCATCAATTCTTGAAGACAACAATTTTCCTCAATATTCAGATCCTGTTAGTTCTTTAATGTCTCAATTTTGTTTAGATTAAATAAGAATGGAACGGCAAATATTAAATTTAGTTGCAGATACAAACTCTAATCATACTTTCAGAGTTTAATAATCATATTCAGCAATGATGGGTATCATAAAATTACCTTAGTAAGATACATATCTGAATAAAAAAAGTCAAAGGCTGAAGACAGTGCTTAAAATAAGATAGAAAAACATAGAAGCTTTTCTTTCTTTCCCACCGTGTGCATGTTTATAAAGGACAGAGGGTATCTTGCTTTCCCTTAACTATGTGACTAGAGTTGCTATGTTGGATCACGGCCAAGTCTTGAGTTAACTGGGGATAGACCCATGTAGGAAAATCAGGCATCACTCAGCATTTCTTGCAGGAGAGTAGCAAAACACGGCAATCTATTTGTTTGTTTTTTGCTCCTGGAAGTGTATCTTGTGTAAACAAGGTAAGAATATAAAAAATGGTAGATTCAGGTTCTTAGCTGCAACGTATCTACAGAAGTGAGTATCTAGATTTTCTTTTTCCACGTGTGAAGGGAAGAATAAAGCAAATTTAAAGTTATTATATTAACATATCAAGGAAGGAATGAAGGGGGGAAAGAAAAGGCCTAAAACAAACACAGGGCATAGGAATACTCATTTTGACTCGCTCCATAGAGTAACTGTTTTCAATACTTGTGTCTTAACAACAAAGTAGTGACCGAATTATTTCTCTAAAACAATAAAATTAATTGCAGGGGCAAAGTAATCTACATATTAAAAATGATATTATTTATCTGATTTCCCTGCAAAACTATCTAGTGTGATAAAGTTACGTTGAGCCGAATAGGATTCTTTGCTTTCTAAGCATTAGTTCACACTGAGCCTTAACTTTCTCATCTGTAAAATGGAGAAAATGTAGACTTCATGAGGTTATTATTTGTAATACACTAGATAATGTGTATAACATGCCAAATAATTGAAGGCATTCAAAAGATAGCGTTCCTTTTTCTCAGGCATCTCTACCATGCGAGGAAAATGCTCAGTGCTTATATTTAAAAGCCCAGCATTTTTCATCTAAACATTCATTTCTTGTATTGCAATTTTAATGGTCTGATCTGTAATTTAATTATTTATAAATAAGGAAAAAATGAGAAGAAATATAGTAATCAGGAATCTGGATCAAATAACAGGTGCTAGATAAAGGACAACTAGTCAATAAATTCACTTGGTCATTTCAAGATACACACTGTTCTTTGAAACAGTACATCTAGAGTGTATTCATTTGAATTCATACCATTTAAAATGGTATAACCAACTACATCATTTTAAAAGAAAATAGCAAAAAAACAACAAATGAAAGAAAGTATGAAGTTGGTAAAAAACTTGAGGCACCAGTTCTTCACATAACTTCTATGGGATTGTGTCTGATTATTTCATGATGAAACTGAGATAAAGCCAAGTATTTTGAACTATCAAATGTAGACTTCTTTCCACTTTAAAACAAAGACTTTTCTTAGGAGGACAGTAATAGTCTTATGATCTTACTTAAAGAAAATTCTTTACATCGCTGTAATATAAAACTTTTTTTTAACCAAAAGTATATCTCTGAAAGTATATCTCAGCATTCCCTTGAGATCGCTTGAGTATGTAAAAAAGATTAGTAAGAGTGATACAAAGTAATGTGGAAAAAGACAAGGAAAAATACTGTAATTATTTTGTGATGGGGGAGGGAGGAGCTCAAGATACCACAACAAAGACATTAAAAGTTAACATTGCTCCAGGCAGCAATATGTTGTAATTCTCTGGCAGAACAGAGAGCAAATTTTTCCTATCCCAATACAGTAACTCATGAGGCCTGCGGGTTCAACACTTTTTAAACTGACAGCTCGTATTCACTGTCTGCTTAAGCGACAAATAGTCAGATTTTCCAGGAAGGACAAAACAGAAAGGAGCTTGTACATACCAGACTAAGCAGCTGAAATAGATCACGTTTGCAAAATTTATAAGGTACACTGACTTTCATATTTTATAATAATTCCCCAATTTTAAAAAAGTGTATAGTTATATAAAGAGATACCCTCTAAGCAGCATTAATGATAAGAACAAAAACAGAAATATAAAGCCTTTTTTCTGGAGGTACATTCTGCCTTCTTTGGGGCTTTTGACATACACCTTTATTATTATTTGGTTAGTGTGATATGGAGCAGAGTTCAGAATACTTGCTTTTAATTCTTACACTGCATGCATATTTAGGCTTGGGAAATAATACAAAGTCTTTAATTCGTCAATAATTTCAATCGGTTTTCTGTTCTTTAGGAAGGTGTTGAGATTATTAAAGAACTGGCATATGAAGTTGTAGAGCCAGAGGGACACATACATAATCTTGGTATTCTCCATATCTTTACCTATTTTCTGAAAAAACATTGACCAGACCGTGACAGTTGTAGAAATATGAAACAAGCAGTGAGGGGTTTAAAATTCAGTATTGCTAGCCCAGCTTACTCATGACTACCTGGCCTAGTATTTTCCTAACCATTTTTGCCTAATTCCTTGAAGTCCTAAACCTGTCTGTCTGGCTCACCCTCCCGCCCCCAACCCCAGAGCCTATATATCCTGGTTATTCAGAAATAATTGTAAATCAATGCTTAAGCAACTCCAAAATACACTGGTTCCATCTATCAGAGTAGAGGGCATCATTGGCCAATGAATGCCTAGATCTAAGGGCTATTCCTGAATTCAGAAGAATCAAGAAGTGAATTTCTTTGTTTTTCCTGAGCAAGTCAGCCACACTTCTGGTTATGTCATTTTTCAGGGTCTATGTGGCTCTATATTTTGGCCCATGAGTCTTATTGTATTCTTGTTGTTACTAGTTTATTTATGAATACAAGTTCTTCATTCATTTATCTCATATTAGACAACACAGACTAATCTAAAAGTCATTTGAAAAATATATTTATTTGCTTACTTACTTATTTTTTACGAAGACAAGGTCTTTCTCTTTTGCGTGGGATAGAGTAGAGTGATATCATCATAGCTCACTACAACCTCAAACTCCTGGGCTCCCGTGATCCTCCTGTCTCAGCCTCCCAAGCAGCTGAGACTACAGGTTCATGCCACCAAATCCAGCTAATTACTTCCATTTTTATTAGAGATGGGGGTATCATTTTTACTCTTTGAACATTATTTTTGATATTGATAGTCATATTTTATTTTTAAAAAGCAGTAAAATATATGTGGAGAGAAAATTACTTGCCTTACTAAGCAATGGTAGTATTCATAATAATAATGAGAAGGAGGTTTGATCTTTCCAATTATAAGCTAGCTCTTGTAGATGACTATGTATAGAATATATATAGATACATCGTAAATTTTATTCCAGGTTAGGATCCAGGATGTGCAAATACAGTTGATTATGGCTGACTAAAAGATGGTCACAATAATACTATCATCAAAAAATTAAGAAGCAAACCTTTAAAAATAAATAAGTAAATGAAGAAAAAACTCTGACCAGTAATGGAGTTTGTGATGGAAGCCTTTTGTTTTTCTATCCATTACAGCCTGGATGAAAGGACATTCTGTTTCTTACTTGATATATTCTAAACATGATCTTACACAGTTTGTGCTTTAATTCACTGCTATAAACCACCTGCTACTACAAAGAAGATGTTTTAAGTCCTATGCACAAGTAAATTAATACTCATAGGATGCATGCCAGGTCATATAGCTTTTTTTCTGAGCAAATAAACTAACTTAAATAAGTCATTTATTCTACATTTTGGATTCTGACCCTGATAAATTGTGGTGACATCCAAAAAATTACTTGTTAGGAAAAGGAATTTAGGTTAAATAGGTTATAGGGTCAAGGCACTGCAGTGAATGCTTTCTATAGTTTTTTCTTTTTCAATTGAATGTTATCATACTCTCTTGCTTCTTACTTTGCAAAAAACTACAAGTTGGAAAGTTAATTTAAAGGTGTACGTGTCTGTTTCACCTTGCTTGGTTTTCAGGAAGTCATATTTATAACAGATCTTTCTCAGACAAAGAAGAAATGCTGGGGGCTCCCTTTAATGAAGCTCAGATAAACAAACAAAATCCCTTATGCCATATGGCCATTATGCCATACGAGTGAATTTATTACCAAATAAAACTGTTGGCTTATGCATTTCACAGTTTTTACTACGGAGAGCTAGTGTTTTTAGAGGTGTTCAGCAGGATTAGTTGCCCAGACTTCTACAAAATAAATATATAAATAAATAATCCTTATTGCAGGAAGTGTAGAAAAATTAAATCAAACTAGAACAGCAAAAGAAAAAAGTACAGGCTGGTTCTCTTCCAGTCTTTCTACAAGTGCAGAGAGCTAGGAAGAGACACAATTGAATGAATGCAATATTCTATTCCTTTGCTTTGGACAGGTGAAGCTTTCAAGTATCTGCAGCAGCATTTATTCTTGCACCGTAAAATGATTTTACATAGGAGCCCATAGGAACCCTCAACTGTCACTTAGGCTACTAAATTGTATTGAGTTCAGACAATCTCGGTATTGAACATTTAAAGTCATTTTTTAATTTATGGAGTAATATTACAGTTTTTTCAAAATTTCATGTATTCTAACCCTGAACATCCCATCAACTTACCTACACTTCTCATGGCAATTATGCTAACATGTCCTTTGTGGGGGAGAGTCACTGAATAGTTTTCACATTTTATGTGGGCTAACTTCAAATCCTTAAGCAAGTTCTAGTTGAGATTTGACATTTTTTACGACTCGAAATCCTTTTTACTTTACACCCTTAATTAGGTCACATTAAAGAAAGTGATTTTAAAAAAATCTAAAGCATCCATTCATCTGTGAAAGTGGACATTTATATTATTACTTCAGATAAGATTGCTCTCTCTGGTTTAGAGCCGCTGATACATTTAATAAGTGAAATTTCATCGCATGCATACACAGACAACATTATAAATATCATAGCATTCAGTGTGACTTTTATTCAGGCTATAAATTTATACTTAGACTTTTTCCTTTTTCACTTACTTTCATGTTTCTCATTTTTCACTAAAACTGCTTTCAAAATAAACTTAACGTGTGATGTTCAATGATGCTTGTGTCTCGAACTCATCACAACCCCCACCCCCAAGAACAAAGCTAGATGTGAACCCCCCTTACTTCCACTTGGATATGCAGTTTGACTTTCTCAGTGAAGTTGGCAGAGATCCTTAAGGCTGAAAGGGAATTCTTAAAGCAGGACAATAGTGCTTTTCTTTGGCAGTAGGAAAAGATGCAAGAGAACACAATTAATTCCCTACCCTTGCCTTCAATGACTCAATTCAGCTGGGCCAGTTCACCAGCATTTTCAGTGATTGGCATGGAAAGGACTACAAAAAAAATGGATCTACAGAACTGCCCCTCAACAGAGACAACTCACTTATCTATAACCTGTCAAATTTGCCACCAATTAGTGTCAGTATCATTGGTTCTTTACAAATTGGTCAGGACATGTTCTTCCTGGTTTTTTTTTTTTCTCCCTTTTTGATCAATTGTGTTGTAAGAGTATATCTTAATGCTCATCTTCCTCTACAATATAATAAGTATCTTTTCTTGTTTTAAATGAATAAATTAGAAGAATAATAATATAAAGTTAGAAATAATATTTGGCCTAGCTCAAGTAAAAATGGAAATTCCCAGAGAGGCAAAGTCAATAATGGGTGGACACGGTGAATTTACTAGAATGAGTTTGACACCTTGATTGCATATCTGAGGTGCATGTGTTGTTGTTTTGCGGGGAAGAATGTATATTGAGTTTAGCAGAAAATAGAATTTTAATTTAACCTCTTTTTTACTTATTTTGAACATAATCGTTTCAATAATATTTTCTTTTGTGTGCATTTAACATGGGTGGAACAAAGGAGTAAAAGGTTTGATCTTATCGATGTTTGCTGGCATTATTTCAGTTAGTTGAGCTTAGAGTAGGGAAATAATTGTGACTGCTCACTCATGTGTTTTGCAGGTAGCTTGAATATGTCTCAACACGGGATTTTTTAAATAAGGTTAAATACAGTGATAATTTATCCTTTTCAGATTCCAAGAGTGGGAATGATTAATACTTCATTTAGAGAGTATTCCAACTAGCTCTTTCATTATTTCCCTCTTCCCCTTCACTGACCGGATGAACGTTCCAGATGATTTTCAGAAGTTATATCAAGGTTTGTCAGGACTTCTTTATAGGTAAATAATTTCTTTAATAGAGAAATGTAATTAAAAGTAATTTATAAGAATGAATATAAGGTAATGCTTTTGTCTAATTTTCTCTAATTCCATGTGACTGTGTTTCCAGCATTCCCTGGTTGATTGTGTGATCAATATTAATGTATCTAGGCTTGAGGGTTTCTGTGAGTTTTCATATACCACAATGAAGAAGAAGAAGATGATGATGATAATAAGGGAAGAAGGAGAAGGAGGACAATGGGAGGAAGAAGAAGAAGGGGAATAATCTTTCAATATCAGGTATCTAAAAAAAGGAAGTAAATAAAATAGTTTTTATGTTTATTTTTATATCACTCCTCCCAGGAGTTCAACAATTTACAACACATTGGACTAAAGCAAGAAGATAACCAACAATATGTTAGCTAAAAGTGAAAGGATTTTATTTACTTCCGTTTGTTACTGCAAAGGGACTCTAATATTTAGCCCCAACCATTTGTCAGTCTATGTTGGTTGGTTGCTTATATTTTCTGATTTACTCATCTCAAAATCACAGTCAGATAGAAACTGATGGTAGGTCTGTTTGGTGATAAGATCAAGACATACCAGTTTGGAAGCATAAGGAAGTTATATTATACAACCCTCTTTTTGAGCCGGACAAAATGCATATGTGGAGGATTTAAAGAACTTAGCTAGGGCCCTGTGGGTGGCAGCACCTGGAATGAACACCAGACAATCAATTAGTATAGTTGGTCTTCATGACTAAGTTTTCAGAAAATAAATTGTTAAAGGACAAATTTGAAAGAGGATATATTATTGTTTCATCCTGATATAGAATGAAAACACATAAAAGGTTTACTTTAGTTCATTAATTAATGAGGGAACCAGGAAGTTGTAATATCTGTCAAAAGGAAAACCTCAAATACCACACAATTAGTCAGGTGAAGAGGCTGAAATAAATTTTCAAAAAGATGCAAAACTAGCAGAAAACAAGTCAACATCTGGAGGAGGGGATAGTCTATTGCATTTCACTGGACATGATTTTCCTTTTTAGGAATAAGAACTAACTTAAACTACTAATGGTATTAATTACGCATGAATCACCTTGAGTGTTGCATTGGTAAGAAGGTGTATAGGAATCATTTTATTCTCATGGACACCTTTATTTCAGGCAAAAGATACAGAATAGCAGCAGCAAAAGATTTGTGTTGAAGAGTGTCTAAAGATATCAGTGTCTAAGATACAAAGAGGGTAAGCTCTTTGTTCTTACCCCTCCTGAGTAGGTTACATAGAACATGCATTTCCTCCAGGGCTTGAACCACCACTAGCTTATAGGTTAAGCATCTCTGTGCCAGGAATCCCAATGGTATAGCACTGGGTAAGTAGCTATAGAACTTAGCATGTGATAATCCCACACGATCTGAAATTAACCCACAATAGGTACTAATACTTTTGCACAGTTCAAACTCTATCTATACAGAGGTGTAATAAAACACATAAAAAAACAAAATATTGAGATAAGAATGAGAAACAGCCACACAGATACATGAGAGTAAAGATTCCAGCTAAATGTCAAAACTTTTCAATACTGAAAAATAATTTCTACAGAATGCCAGTCTAACCAGGAATTAAGTCAATAATCCAGTTAATGTTCTCATTTTGTTTTTATCTAGCATCAAATTTTATGACACACAGACACAATTATTATTAACTTTTTCCTTTTCTGTTTTTCCTCGTCTTTTAAATATTTTAGTTTAAAAATTAGTATGCACAGAAGAAACTGATGCATAGTTCTGGAATTAATTTCAAACTTTCTTTATTTGTCAAAATAATTGAAAGTTTACATTCATTGATGTCTTGTCTTATAGAGGAACTGTACAATATGGTCCTTTAAAGGTGATTACAAAAAAAATGTGTTTCTCTGTTCTTCTTTATTTTTCTCATCCCATTCTTTTAACATTATTTTTGTTAAAAAAAATTAAAAAGCTATGAGAGCAGGTTAAACCACTAACTGCGGATGTCTCACTGAAGTTAATTAAATGAAAATGAATTTTCCACAGTTTGAACTTTGAGCTTTGTCTGCTGCATATATTCTCACTGGAGAGATATGTAGCCCCTAAGCAGACTAAAATTGGTTTCTGGGGGAGGACAAGTGAAAATTCTTACTCTTTGTGTGTATAAACATACAGACAGACATAGGTATGTTAATTACATACATACATACCCACTTTACCTGTAGTATTACAATTTCATGGAGTTGGCAATTAAGAAAAAAAGTTTTTAGGTAGAGCTTAAGTTAGAAATTAAGAAAAAAAGTCTGAAAAACAATTCTGTCATGGTCTAGGGGGTAATGAATTACAGTATAGTCAACTGATGATTATGTTTACCTTTTTTTAACATCAAGTTAATGAATTATTTTGACATTGAACTCAGACTTCTGAGTGATAATGCAGCTACTTTATACTTTCTAAATTGATTCAAAAAAGTAAATAAATAAAACTTCAGTTATATGATTTGAAGCATTATTAATAGTGATATACCAAATTCAAACTTTGATATTTAATTACTCCGATCCAGCAAAGCAAGTACATTTCATTGCCTACCTCAGTGATTACAGTTCTTAGCGTGATCCAAGTGTTTGATAGGCAAATTTGTGATGGTTACTATATCAGAAGAAAACATGTTTTCCCAATGCACAAACTAACATAAGGTATTCCCCTTATCATACAGAACATGAATAAATAACCATAATAGAAGGGACAGTAATTATATCATTGCTGGTTTTTGAAGAATATTCTTCATAGCTGACGATGTTGTGGCTGAATTTATAAGACCTAAATCATTGGAAATCATTCACATTAGAATGCATTAAAGAAAATGTATTTTTCTTTGACTTTTTCTGGAAAGGCAGAAGATACACAGTCACAGATATCTTGTGTGGTTTTTTTAAAATAAATTTATATTTATCTAATTAAGATAATAGGCCGATTTCATCTACTTTATTACTGTACTTTTACTCAGGACTGTATTATACTTTGAAATTAATTCCAATGAAATTTCAACCTGAAGGCAGAATATTAATAAGGAAACAGAGTCTAAGAGTAGGAAATAAGATCACACCAAGGTCAGTAATATGATTTTAACTGAAAAATGAAATATTATGGTGAGATCAGGTTAAAGTCATAAGGAAAAGGAAGTCCAAATCTATATATGATATTACCTTGAAGAGGTCTTACAGATTTTTGCAAATAAAAAAAGATTATTAAATTGATTAAATGCTTAGAAAATTTGTAGCTTTACTTTTAAAAAATTATTGGGTAGAATTTACAAGTTAATACACTTTATTAGGCATCAAAGATGTAATGCAAGTGAGAACCCCTCCTCTGTAAGACTTGCACTGCTAAGGGTACAAAGGGGCAACATACATGTGGAGTTTCAGTAGAATCTGTGTCCTGTGGATAAGAGCTCTGTTGCTGAGCAACACATGGGTTTAAAAACTGATCTTCCACACAGTACCTGAGTTTTCTTTACCTGTTAAATGACTATCATAATAACTGTGTCATAAAGCTATTTCGAAGGTAAATACGTATAATGGGCTAAATACCCTGACTAGCACAGAGTAAAACAAATCGAAGTTAATTAATAATAGGGATAAAGAAAATGATGGTGATGGGAATGACATCAAGAATAATTATATACATGCTTGTAAGGAGTACTGAAAAGAAGCACCTATGAACTTTGCATCTTGGCTCTAATCCAAATCAGTTACAACTAAAGGCAGAAAATGACACAGTTATAATTTAAGTGGTGTTATTCTGAATCTGAATTGTACTGATAAAAATGTGCATAAAACTCATGTGCTTACTGATAAGGTGAGAAGGATAGAGGCATAATGTAACAATGGTCAGATAAGAGGTTACTTACAATAATAGGATCTAAAATGCTGCGTGAATTTTCTAAAATTGTAGCACCAGGTTAAGGCAGTAAACATTAGTTATATAAAAGTAATCACTTTATTTTCAATAAATGATAATGCTGGCATGCAAGGTTTAATGAGCATTACAAGTTGAAATATATTCTTACATTTTGTTATAGCTACTATAGTTTGTCTTCTGTTCGTTCTCCCGATCTTATCAAAGACTCTCAAAAGCAACACTCGACATGCTAATTTCCAGTGACCATCCCACTTCCACTGAAATACCTGAGAAAAAATGCCTTTAGAGAAAAATGAGTCACAGAAAAAAAATCTTGTTAATTTTACAAAGAACAATTAAAAATAAGTAATGTGAGGGTGAATTTTAGATATTTCCAAACCTGTGTTAAAGTAAAAGTTGGTGACAGTGTAAGGAATGTACTATTTTCATAACTAGTCATTGCCTAGCTGGCGTTTGTTATTCAGCCCTTGAAGTAGAATAGTATACTATGCACGTGTATTATGGCCTAAGAGTAGTCCCCTTGCCCTGGTACTCACCTATTTTCAAAACACTTATGTTTGTTTATTTGTTCATATAAGACCTTCCGCCCACCCTACCTCCAGCCCACCCTGGCTAGAGAACCCTGGCATCACCATAGTTTACTTTAAACTCAAACTCTGGGCTCAAGCAATCCTTTTGTGTCTCAACCTCATGAGTAGCTGGGATTACAGGCCTAGTGCCACCACTGGTCAGCTACTGGTTGTCTATGTTTAGTACAGACAGAGTCTGCCTCTTGCTCAGCTCTGTCTCCAACTCCCAGGCCCTAGACATCCTTTCACCTTTGCGTCCCAGAATGCTAGGATTACAGGCATGACCCACTACCATTGACCTCAGGTAAAGCCTTATATAGCCTCAGGGATCACTTTCCTAAAAAATATATAGAAAAAAGTCATGTGTCAGTGTCTCAAATGATAATGATGTACCTTAATTTTATATTTTTCTGGACCTGTTAGTTCTCTCATTTTGTATTTTATGTTTGTATATTTTTAAAGACTTTGTATGCTTAGTTTACAAAAAACGACTTAAAAATATTTTTATACATATATACACACAGAATTATAACTTTTTACTCATTTTAGTTAAATAAATATCATTCTAACACGCCATTCTGTGGCATACAATTCACTGAAAGAGTTGTATGCCATATAATGAACAGGCCTTAAGATTTAATTAGATCCAGCTATTTACTTGGTCAGTCAGTCAGTCAATCAACATGCATTGAGTTCTACATGCTAGGAATATGGCTTCATGGAATTTTTAGTCTATTAGGTAAGACTATACACCTGCAAACAAATAATTTGTACAATTTCAGAGCATGAACATTACTGTAAAGAAATTCCTACATGCTAGGAATTGGCTTCATGGAATTTTTAGTCTATCAGGTAAGACTATACACCTGTGAACAAATAATTTGTACAATTTCAGAGTGTGAACATTGCTGTAAAGAAAATGAAGCAAGGTGGTAGGATCAAAATGGACTGAATGAGAATGCTTTATTGGGAGATAATATAAAAACAAGCATCAGCTTTGAGTCAGGGACATAAATCTGTAAATCAAGTCTCAGCCATTTCCTGAGTATGTTACTGAGGTTCAATGAAGTTCCGTTTCCTTATCTATGAAAGAAGGATCACACCAACCTTGTAAAATTATTATGAGGTTCAAAATATTATGTGTGTAAAGTGTTGTGCATGGGAGGTCTTCAATAATTGTAGATTAATAGCAACTATACCTCAAAAGTCACACAAATCCTTCATACAGTTGTGTCTTTTCTATGATATCCCTTTTTTTCAAAGAACTGCTGTTTTAAAGTCATCATAAGCAAAACCCCTTAATGGTATTTGTACTTAACTTTTAATTCTTAGTGGAAATGAAGTAATTATTTTGTGGTCAGGGTTCCTTGCTTCTCTAAAATAGTGAAGAGAGGGTGGTCACACGCTCATGGAGTATTTTTGGAAATTATTTTATCTCCATTTACTTGGTTCGAATGTATCATTCCTGGCTGGCATTTCAGGGGCCACCTGGCTTATCATCTGCACAACAACATGCTGTGTGACTTTAAAAGAATCCTTTTCATATTTTAATTCTCTGTAAATGAATGCTTCTGCATAGCCGCTTTCCATATGATGAGCTTAAATCTGGATTACAAGGAGTTTTAAAATGTGCACTTACTTCGATGTTGCTTTGTTGGTCTAGCTATTATTAAATTCTTTCATTTTTATGCATAAATGGTCCTGGACTGAATTTTCAAGCCCTTGAGATCAAGAACCCATCTACATCTTTCAAATATTACAGACATTTAATACACAAAATAAGCGTCACGCACGTAGTAAGTGGTTCACTTGTTATGGTTAAATACAATGATATTACGTAAAGCTCTCTACTAGGCATATTTTCCTTTTCCCAGGGATACATCATAAACGTTTTGATATTTCATCTTATAAATAAAAATAAATCAAATCTTCAAAATGCAAAAATAGCTTGTTCTCCAGATAAATAGAAATGTATAATAAATAATTGACCCAGCTTTTTTAGTAAACCGAAGAATAATTTTGTTCTATAATGAAATATTTTAGCTGGGCATGGTGGTTCATGCCTGTAATCTTAGCTCTCTGGTAGGCTGAATTGGGTGGATTGATTGAATTCAGGAGTTCAAGACCAGCCTGAGCAAGAGTGAGACCCCGTCTCTATTAAAAATAAAAATACTATCAGGGCAGTGTGATGGGTGCCTACAGAGGAAGCCAGGGGAGACTGAGATAAGAGGACTGCTTGAGCCCAAGAGTTTGTGGTTGCTGTGAGCGGAATGACATAGCACTCTAGCCTGTCACAGCACTCTAGCCTGTCACAACAGAGTGCAAACAACAAACAAATAAACAAACAACAACAAAAACAACAAAACAGAAACTATTTTCTATTCCTAAAGTAGTTTAAAATCAGTTTAGCCTTACTGAAAATGTGTTTTGAAATGATTATTATGTCTTCGTGATGCTAAATGTCTGGAGACTTTTATTCAAATGTTTAATGTAAATATTGGTGACAGGTTAAAAAGCATTATACACAAATTTTAGAAATGTTTTTTTTAAAGCCTAATGCAAAGGTTTATCTGTGCTTCTGAATAGGGGAGAAATCCAGCCTTGGCCTGATTCTATAAGCAAACCATTTGAAGACGGGTGCATTTAAAAAATGAAATATGCCAAATTACATGATTAGGCTGTGTTATTGGCTTACTTAGGAAAATGAATTAGATCCTTTTCATGGCAGATGATTACCTAAATCCTATTGGCAAAATAGAACTTCAAAATAAGTCAAGGTTATATCTAGTAAAATGATGTTAGGCTCTGAAGGTAGAGTGGGGGAGGGTGAGGAGAGGGGAGAAGAAGGTGAAAAAGTGACAAAGTTCAACAACCCAGTTTTATTGTTTTCCTTGAGACATGACTAATCTTCATTACTTTGCTTAAAATTTCTGATTTATGAGACTCTGCAGAGAGTCACTAAATTATGTCACTGAAAATAATTTTTATGAAACATATACATATATATGCATATTTTTAGTTTATACAGATGTTTTTCCAGACACAGTGCTGTAACCACTTGTATCATTTCAAGTAGAACACATGATCTTGACTAAAATTTGCTAAATATGACATGAAGATCATGGTATTGAGCCCAATTGTAAAAATCATGTTAAAATATTAGTGGCCACGTTGATAGTTTTGCTTTATGGGCCCGTAATACAATGTTACTCTTTGTGACATTATTAAAATGGAAAACAGTGCCTATTCCCTCACTAGAGTAAAATTAATGTATTCTTATTCAAATCTATTAAAATGGTTAATTTGTCCACCCTTCAGTTATATAATATAATACTTAGTTTAATTAAAATGTGGATATGTTTGATAAAGAAACAAGTGATTTTCATGTTCATATGTGTGCATTTAATCAGTCCCCGCTACAGGCTTGTGGATTAGTCTTTATTTCGGTAGTAAATGTGTGGATCAGGCTATATGCTATACAAAACCAGTGGCGCAAAGGGAGAATAGTTTTTGTTTTATCTATAAATTGTTTTTATTATTGTCCTCAGGTGATATTATTTACCCTGGATTGCCAAAACAAGTTGTTTATCACTTTGCCATCGGTGACTTTTTGAGCACATTTCATTCCCATTAACTGCTACAATTTGAAATATTACGTATTGCTTATTATGCATAATCTTTATTTCTGTACAGCTATGCTAGCAGCATATTAGTAAATAATCTGTACAAACCACTTAGTTATTTTAATTATTTTTGAAAGATAAATATCCTGGATCAAAACTGCATTACCCTTACCACCTTATACTTAGAATTGTAGTATGGCCAAATTAACATTCACAATAAAATATGAAATCACAACTCAGGATTATCCTCTTGATTTTCACTTAAAGATGATTTAATCCTTTGCTACATTAAATGCAGAATAAGTCCAGGAATAAAGTTAATGCTTGAGAGTCTTACTTTTATTTTGTATTATTTATAGAACACTTGCACTTTTAATGCAGAGCATTTACAAGCATCTAGCACAGGATAAGAGCTAAGCACACTTATGCTAGATGAATGTATATGTTGATCAACAGCAAACACATACAAAGAAAATCGCTAAGAACTCTTTGTAAATTATCCAATTTAATCTTCATAGTAACTCTGAGGCAAAGGTCCTGCTCTTGACTGGCTTTCATATGTGAGGCCGTTTATATACTTATTCCTCCTTAATTCTAAAAGCTAATGAAAGAGTTGAAAATTGTGATGACTTGGTCAATTCCATCATTATCATTCATAGTGACCAGGTGAGTGGGAATCAAATTTCGACCGATTTATAATTCCTTCAACATCTCCTTCTTTATGCTAAAATTAATATCTATATATAAACATACATGCATGTACATTTCTGACATATATTTTTTCATTACCACAAAGTAACACACATATATGTATATATATTTCTGAG
This sequence comes from Arctocebus calabarensis, assembly GCA_963573935.1. Lineage (NCBI taxonomy): Eukaryota > Metazoa > Chordata > Mammalia > Primates > Lorisidae > Arctocebus > Arctocebus calabarensis. The sequence goes on along the minus strand of CAUYON010015984.1, from coordinate 16,500 downwards.
ATTATTAGATTTAATGATCTACATCATTAAATATTATGACTCTGATATACTAAATATACTTATCTCAGGCAATTAGTATATTGTACATTTAAGCAATTGTCAAAACATAAGCTTTGGAACTTGATAAATGTTATTCTTAAGATAGGTATAAATTTAATGGACAAGAAGAAAATGGAAATATTCTAACTTAAAAAAAAATAAATAAAAGATGAAGAAGATATTTCATGACTGTTTTAAAAACATGCTGCCTCATCGTTCCTGTCACTCATCTTCTAAGAAGACTGCTTGTAATCTTCAAGATTAGATGACTTGTGAATGCAACTCATCAAAAATCATGTATTTTTTTTCCAAATTGAGTGATGAAAACAGAATCCTTTTATTTCACAAATAGATAAATGTTATAATAGTTAATTCGTGTGCTCACTTCATCTCTGGGTACTCAAAGAATTTGTTGCTAGAATTATTAATTTCAGGATTTTCCTGTCAACGACCCATTCCTTTCCAGTAATCTGTACAGTGATTCTCAAAACCCATAGCCAACACGGAATATTGTGTTTTATGGGCTGATGTAAAGTGTTCCTCTTCTTATGTTTTTATTTCAAAGTTTAGAGTTCCTTTGCCCAAAAGTATCATTTTAATCTACTAAATTTCTGACTGACTTAAAAAAAAAGAACTTCCCATTTTATCTGATTTTATGCTTAGATCTAAATTATTAAAAACCTCTAAATGTTTGGTCTTTGGCCAAAAAGTGTAGGCAGTTTCACAGTATCTTGTTTCCAAATTTGTGATCCAAGTATAGAAGGAAGACATGGAATCCAGAATGAATGAAACAGAAACGTGAAGGGCAATGAGGTTTCAATTTTAAAAGAATATTAATAGGAAGGTAATGTCATTGTAGACTGGATGTAGAAGAGTGAGCGAAGAGATACTCAAGATTAAGATGGAAAAAGAAAGGAAAAAATATCAAATACTTTCTAGGGAAAAAGAATTTTTTTTTTTTTTTTTTGAGACAGAGCCTCAAGCTGTCACCCTGGATAGAGTTGTGAAATCACAGCTCACAGCAACCTCCAATTCCTGGGCTCAAGCGAGTCTCCTGCCTCTGCCTCCCAAGTAGCTGGGACTGCAGGTGCCCGCCACAACGCCCGGCCATTTTTTGGTTGCAGCCGTCATTGTTGTTTGGCGGACCCGGGCTGGATTCGAACCAGCCAGCACAGGTGTACGTGGCTGGGGCCTTAGCCCGTTGAGCCACAGGCGCCGAGCCAATTTTTTTTTTCTTTCTGTGAAGTAGAACTGATTTAAAAGTGAAATTACTGTTTCTCTTATAAGAAGCGGCAGGTCCTAAAGGTTAAACCCGTTTCATTGTATAACTAGATATGACTTATGTGTTTAGTCATCCAAAGGAATCATTTGTAAAGTGTTAAGCAAATACGAAATCATTTTTCACATCAAAACCTTTGTTGTATTTGGGAAGGAAATGGGTCCTCAGTGTGGGGGAGGTTATGGAGTGCAGAATGTCATAACAGCCCCTGTCATGGCTACAGTTACTCTGACAATGTTCCAAATATCTGAGAGCTCTCTAAAAATTCCAATGAATTCATTATTTTTGCCCTATAATTCTGAAATAGTTGAGTTTCCAGCGGTTCAAAGAATAAACTTGCTGGTTAGAAGTCACAGGGATACTCCTGTACTTCCTGTCATCCTCACAGTTAAATTGCGCCTAGAACTAACATGCTATGCTGGAAACTCCAGGACCCAGCCTGTAGAATTGGTGCTGCCAGTGGACTCTTTATATGAATTTCTTGCACTCCATGTCTGTTCTTTTCATGAGATAACAGAGAGGAGAACCCAAAACTTAGAATGTTGCTGTGTACATGATAATGTGCAGCAAAATCTTACTTTAAATGTCTAACATAGAAACTACTTATTATTTCAGCATGTCTGTTTATCTTGAATTTGCTGATGTTATATTCTTCAGAGCACTAACTCCTCATATTTGGACTCTTTGGAACTAGACTGAAAGTCGTCAGAAGATAACCATCAAATGATGAGAATTCCCTGCTCCAAGAACTTCCCTGGCTCCCCACTGCCTCCCCTTGACATAGAAATCCCTTGGTCAGCCATTCAGGTCCCTGTGCAATTCACCACCCTGCCATCTGATTCCATGAATGCAAGCTAAATTAGTCTTGCCTATCACACACCACTTCTGCTTTAACATAATTTTAAACAATTTCCCTTACTTTATAAGGAATATAGATTTGTAGTATAAGATGAGGAAAATATAGAAAAGGAAAAAAGAAAATGAAAAGCTCTTTCTGCCACTTGCAGAAAATCAATATCAATTGCGAGCATTGTTAGCAAGTTTGAGATTATATTGAGTTTAGAGATTTATGCTCTTCCCCTCATGCAGCATGTGTAAGTTGCTTTATGATGTGAAACGGTATATACATTTTTGAGGGCATCTCTGATAATTGCTTGTAAACAAATTCCTAGAAGTAAAATTACTGAATTCCAAAGCAGGCAGATTTTAAAGATTTTCACGGTACATCAATACGTTCACCTGTAGAGAGCCTGTTCGATGTAACCTCCCCACAGGCAAGGATGAGGTGTCAATTTCCCCAGCCATCTTCACATGTGCTTGTATTTGACATTTTAAATGTATGAATATTTTGTGTATACTTTCATTCTTTTGTTAGTAACTTGTTGCTGGTATTTTCTTTTTTTTTTTTTTTTTTTGAGTTTTCACAATCTCAGTATTTTATGTGACTAACAGTTGGTCGGACATTGTGATACTCTCAGATTTTGAACTTATATTTTGTTATGTTTTTATAACTACTTAAAAACATGTGTAGGGTAGTTATTCCTTTTCCTTTATTATTGTTTCTTTTGCCATAATGCTTAGATAATTTTCTTTTGTAAATATTTACCTTTTTTGTTTGTGTAGACTTTAATAGCTATGGATGTGTTCTTGCCTCCTGTTGAGGCACATGATTTTTCAGAGGTAGAAATATAACTATGTTATCTTTCATACAAATTTTTTATTAGTAAATCAATAGGTTTTCGTTGTCACTTTAATCATATGAACTAAATCCATGTATATACAAATCTCTCTATTAATTTTGTTTTATCACTTGAATCTGTAAATTATTTTTATGGTGACTTTTTACTGTTCTTTATATCTAATAGTTCAGGTGTAATCATCATCTCCCTTTTCAGAATGTCCCCATCATTATTAATTATTCATTTTTCAGATTAGAAACTCTTTGTCCTATCCCTACTACACCTTTAGAAAGAAATTTTAAAAATTGAATGCATTTTTGTTTACTTTGAAAGATATGAAGAATTGATAAAGATGACAATTGGGATATTTGACGTGTTTTTCTATTTGAAATAGTTTCTTTTGTCATTTAGGCCTCCTTTTGACTATTATTATTTTATGTGTAAAATAGATATTACAGCACTGTCAATAACATTAACATTTATAAGTGTCAGTGTTTTACATTTGTATCATTCCATTTTTAGAATATGCTCCCAGTTTTCGGAATAGTTTTGCCCATTTTACAGATGAGATCATTGAGCCTCAGTCTTCAATACTGCAGTATCACAATCACACAAATGAAGGGGCACTTGCCGTGCTTGAGTACAAGCTTATAATTATTTCTATTCACAAACTAAGAATTAAGCAATCTGAGGTCCATTTCTAGCGGTTTTATTATTTTACTATGCAAAATCATTTCTATCCTTCACATTTGATGCTTTTTTAATTAAAGCTCTGAAAGACTTGCAGTTTTCTGATCTCTAAATGTAGAACATTTTAATATAGGACTTTTGAAAAAATATCTTTCTATTTTTTTCTAATAGAGAAGCCTTATTAAAACTCACATAAATACTATGACTACAATAGAAAGAAGTATTTTCATAAAGAATTAGTAGTGGAGCTAATATACTGTGGAGACTTGGGAATCTTCAATTTTTTAACTGCTTTGATGTTTCACTGAGACAGTATCATTGAGGCGTTCATTCCATTACACATCAACCACTGGTCGGGGGTATCCAGACTGTTTTTATTCTTTTGTTACTCTTTTTATCCCCCTCAATGTCACACATTGATGTTTACCACAAAAACTTGGGTCCTAATTAAAAATACTATAACATAAACCTGGTGGTTGAGTAATACACATGGAAATGTCAGTTGTGGGGTGCACATCAACATGAAAAGTAAACAAGCTAAACACTCTTACCTTATACCTTAAACAAGCAAAAATACCCTTATCCTACTCTACATTGGTCTACACTTCAAGTTCTGTGAATACCCTGTATACATGGGTCATTATGAAAGTTTTGAGATACATAAAAATTAAGAAATGGAAAATCTGTGCAGATGAAAACAAATGAAGCTCTCCCAGCAACACCAATAAGCTTGAGCAAGGAGTATCTTGTATTGGTGAATCAGAGAGGACACTGTGTTTCTTGGAAGGGAAGTAATGGACCATAGCACAGTCTGTCTCAAAACTTTCCTAGCGACCCAAAATGGAAATATTCTAACTTAAAAAATAAATAAATAAAAGACGAAGAAGATATTTCATGACTGTTTTAAAAACATGCTGCCTCACCCTTCCTGTCACTCATCTTCTAAGAAGACTGCTTGTAATCTTCAAGATTAGATGACTTGTGAATGCAACTCATCAAAAATCATGTATTTTTTTTCCAAATTGAGTGATGAAAATAGAATATACACATATACCCACAAACATACATATATATAAATATACATGCACATTTGCACACACACATTCATGATCCCTCATGTATTTATTCCATACTAAAAGGGCAAAGGAAATTTATATCCTACTTCATTAGCATTTAAGAAACCAATTATTCAAGTTTTTAAAGAAATCATTTTAATCACCTTATTACATTGGATTTTAAGGGCAAAGCTGAAATCTAACATCCTAGTGAATTTGCTGTTCACGTATTAATATATTGCCTTAACTTCCTTTCCTTCCAGTGGTATAGAAGCTAATTGAGTGAATGAGGTACAGGCAGCAGAATACATCACAAAAACAGTTTTTTGATATACTTTTGCTTATAATCAGATAGTATCTAAAGTCTTTTCTCTCTGAATGCAAAAATTAGAGTTTGCTATGTTGTTTTGCATGAGAAACCTCCCTTACTGGGTGGCAGTGGCAGGGTGCCCACATTGGTGAGGAAGATCACTGCTCTGGGGAGCTGACAAGGCACTTGGAATTAGTGGGTGGCTTCTGATGACAGCCTGTTTCTCTAGTGTGAAGGCCATTAGTAGGCTTCCAAGGACAGCCTGCAGGGGGAATCAGGGATTCTCTTCACAAATCACTTTGCATTCTAAAAAAATGTACCCATTTTTCAAAGGATTGTACTTTCCCCCAGCAGTTTTTTCTCTTAGCTCTCTTTTTCTTTTCTTTTTTTTTTTTTTTGGTAGAGACAGAGTCTCTTTTTATCGCCCTTGGTAGAGTGCCATAGAATCACAGCTCACAGCAGCCTCCAACTCCTGGGCTTAGGCGATTCTCTTGCCTCAGTCTCCTGAGTAGCTGAGACTACAGGCACTCGCCACAACACCAGGCTATTTTTTTGTTTTGTAGTTTGGCAGAGGCCGGGTTTGAATCCGCTACCTTCAGTATATGGGGCCGGTACCCTACTTCTTAGTTCTCTTTCTATCGTTAACACTGTGCTACTTCTTTGAGGCCTTTTGCCATAGAATCTCCATCAACAACCTGAAGTACAGGTGTTCAACCCCAGCAAAGTAGGTTGAGAAGAAATGAATGGATCAGAGCAATTTGCAAGCTACCAAGCAATAACATTTTCAAAGTGTTTGCTGATATTAGATGATAAATGGAAAAAGAAAGACGTCTGTGAAAATATCTCTTGCGAAAAGAAGAACAATTAAGGGTCTTTGGGGCAAAAGTTTTGGTAAAGCTGAGATAAGATAGAAATTGCAGTGATTACTTTTTTGTGCTAATTTCTGAAGTTTCTTGGTGTTAACTCTTGCATTAAATTAATAGTATCGTTTAAATATATACATATGGTTCATGATAGAAATATTTCCTGCATCTCTGTAGACTTAACATGAATAAAGTTAGTATGATTTAAAATATAAATATATCCTATGTGTCAGTAGACTGCACTTTCGATATATTATGTCTCAGAACATGTTATTCTGTGCCTTTCAAGCGATTTTTGCTTTTCAAGAAAAAAAAATCTAAATAATATAAGTAAGACCATTGCATGCTTCCTGGTGCATACATGAGCACTCAATAAAATAACGCTTTATTATTTTTTATTATCCTTATGTTTACTATCATTTCTTAGTCAATAATATAATAAGAATCAAAGACATGAACAGCAGTATAATCTAATTAGCTAATATGTGATGTCAGCTGACCTAAAATGCATTCATATCTTAAGCTATATCATGTTCATTAGAGAGTGGGATGAAGGAGCTTTTTATGAAGTTGTCAACCCCTTCAGAGGCAAGGGACAACAATCATAGACGTAGTGACATGTCTACTCTCATGTTTTCTTTCATTTTCTTTTAAATATAGTTCAGTGATTTAAAATCACCAGTAAGAGTGTGTTTGAACTTCCAGAGAAGTGTAATAGATGTTATATAGTGCCATGGAGCGCAGGGACCCATTATTATATTTCATTGTCTCTTTTATTACCTGAGGGTAAGTGCAGGCAATAGAGCAAGGTGTCAAACTTACATTTAACCTTTGCTAGAGGAGGGAGCTCGATGAAGGGTTGAAAGGTATTTCGAAGTTATTATCCTCAGAGACTCCTCACTTGCTGTTTCTTTGCAGCGCCCGAGCATGAATGTTATCCGTTCTCGAGTGTCAGCCCCTCAGATCAGGTTCTCCTTAGCCCTGTGGTGTTCTCCACGGGGCCCTTCACCTGAGTGCCTCTGCTTTATCTAAGGCGTTGTAGATGAGTGCACTTTCCCCACTGGGCAGTCTAGTCAGGTGAATTGTGCTTAAAAGCACAATAATCTCCATTTCTGAATATTTAGAAAAAGTTATTCCTTTACACGATTTCATTTTAGGATATCAAATGCCAAATGCACTGATGGTAGTACATTCCTTTATGCTAGCTATGTAGTGCCAGATAATAAAAGTTAATATTGGAAGACATTGGAACTTACCTCACTTATTTGCATTTTATAAATTTAATAGAATATTTTCTAAGATCTGTTAGATCTGAATTATTGATTTCATGAAAGCCACATTAATTATCTGCCATATCATTATATAAAAGAGTGTAAAGAATGGCCATTTAGGTTTGTCAAGCCAGACCTACTCAGTGAGTTCTCTATTAATCCTTTTGGTGTCAAACAAAGAAAACCAGAGCATCACGCAAAAGTTCTAAAAAGTCTGCCTAATGGCCACGACGGTATTCTCAGTGTTTTCAGTTCATGGAGATTCACTGTACTGTATGATGACTTTGGTGTTGCTTCCTTGCTTAGTGACTGTAGTGAGAGGATCATAACTTTGCAAATCCACAGATTTTAATGCAGAACTCTAGATTCAGAGGCTTCAACATCAGGTCATTCTTATTATACACGATCACCTGAAATGACATTTCTTTACAAAAAATGCTTTGTAATTTATTAAATATCGGCATCTCTTGTAGAAATAACTTAACCCGCTACTCTCTATCTTTTATTTATTTCTATTTTATTTATTTTGTTGAGACAGAGTCTCAATATGTTGCCCTCGGTAGAGTGCAGTTGCATCACAGCTCACAGGAATCTTAAACTCCTGGGCTCAAGCAGGAATCAGTTTTGTTGTTTTACTGCTGTTTTGTTTGGCTGTTTTATTCTCACATTTATTTTGTTTTTCTTTTTTCATTATTCAAAACTCTTCATTTATATTTTCTAACAAAGATATTCTAACCATCCTTCTCTATCTCTTAACAATAATAAATCTACTTTATCAAGCAAGAGAAGATTGTGGGAATACACATTTTTTTCTATCTCGTTCTCACCCTTATATGTATTATTCCCTTTCAATTCCTTTATTGCAACACTTTTTTTTTTTTTAAAGACAGAGTCTGACTTTGTTGCACTCGGTAGAGTGCTGTTGCATTAGAACTCACAGCAACCTCCAGCTCTTGGGCTTAGGAGATGCTCTTGCCTCCGCCTCCCGAGTAAGTGGGACTACAGGCACCCACCACAATGGCCAGCTATTTTTTTGGATGCAATTTGGCCATAGCTGAGTTTGAACCTGCTGCCCTTGGTACTTGGGGCTGGCGCCCTACTCACTGAGCCATAGGCGCTGGCATAGTGCAACACTTTAATGTGAGTTCGCCATGAAAACTATAAAACTTAGGAAAAAAATTTAGCTTAAGTAACTCTAATAAGAAATAGGATTTTACTAAGGAGCTTAAAAATAATTGTGGCGAATACAATATATTATTCATAATCAAAAGACAGTAAGGAAAATGCCATTCTATTTAGAAGACTTTGAAAAAGAACATGCTAAATAATACCCTGATTTTTTTTCATATGCTTACTTTTAAGAGGCATTTCCCTTAAGCATGCAAACATGCTTTAAAATTATATTATTTAATTCTAGATAAATAGACTGCAATGTTTCAGACAGGTATCCTTAGTACCAGCTCTTAACAAATGAAAATTCTCATCTCATAGAATGTCATAATTCAGAAATGATGTAAGCGTTTTTACATTCTGCACATTGATATTTATGTATTGCATACTATCCCTTAGCACTGTGTGATAATTTGTTTAAAGAGCCATTTGTTCCTCCTACATCTTTTGTTGTTGTATCTACTGCATAATTATTTGTTTTTAATCTTGGTAATGAAGTTATTTTTAGTGTTTCAGTACTTCTGGGTCAAAAATTAATTGTGTTAATAAATTTTGTGTACATATGATGGCGTATGAGTGTGTTTAAATAAGTCTGGAAGAATGGCTTCTGAAGAATTGCTTTACCTTCTGCAATATTATTTTCATAATTCTTAGTCATAAATGTGAATAACAGGAACTTCAGGAGGATGTTGTTTGTAATTAGCTAATTATAAAGTACTTTCCACATTCATACAGCACCCTCAAGTCCCTTTTGGATAACGTGCTCCTCAAGGGTCAACGTTTGGGCTCGTCATTGGTTTTTCTTGATCTTATCAGTTTCCAGATGTGTAGTTTTTTCTTTATATCAAACACCTCTAAGGGCTTTTCTCTGCCATAAATTTGCTTTAGTGCTGGCTCTAGGATGTTAAAATTTAAATTAAATTTCTTTGCTTTTCTTTACCGAAAAGAAGTAACTACAGATCAAATGGCTATGGAAGTAGAAAGTTTACTTAATGATAGTTGTAAAATCTTTCTGTACAACTCCTATCATAAAAAAAAATCCAGTTACTATTATAGACATAATGAGTCCATTTTTAAAAATGGTAAACAGCTTAGCATAGACTTTGCCTTTTATTTGATGGTTTATTTTCAGAGTGGTTGCTCGCTGCTAAGATAGTTTGTTTATATAATTTTTAAAATTTTGTAATGCAGATATAATTAATATAAAGCTCAGAACTTTCAGAGGATTAAGAGAGATTAACAAGATAACATGTAATTAAACTTGCATTTATGTTTTTAAATTATTTCAATTTTTAAAATTCTTAAAAAATTTTGAAATGTATGCCAGTCAAGCATTTGAAAAGAAAGAAAAATATAGGAAAATGATGTTATCATTTTTATGTAGCTCTTTGGATAGGCTTTATACATAAATTGAAAAAATGTTTATCATTATGTGTTGCTGAACTTTAATATTATAACATGTATAATTATAAAAGTTACCATTCTGTTCCTTCCTAGTCTTAAGTAACTAAAACTTGAGCTTTGGCATGGGAGAACCAGATCTGCCTTTTAGTAAAAGGTGTTTAACTTCTAAATGTTTTTAATTGTGGCTCTTTTGAGAGGGTCAAGATTCCAACTGCACTTATTTTGACCATATGTCATTATATAATAAACTCAACAGTATGTTATAAATAAAGTATTATCAGAGACTTTGTTTTTGATTAGGGAAAAGAGCTAATCATTTCTTTGGTGACAGTCTTTCTAGGTGACAAGTGCTACAATGGGCACTTTATATACATTAGCTCACAATCCTTGCAAGAAGAAAACCATTGCAGAGAACTAAAAAGCTGAAAGCAAATAATTATCTAATGTCACACCACTGTAAATGTAAAAGGTAGAACTTAATGAGATGTAATTCCCCAATGATTAATTTGATATGTAAATTCCTGGCAAGTGTGTTCTGTCTCCTTTAATAAAAAAGAAGGTGTCAGTGTTGGGGCTGTTTGCTGATGTACTTTGACGACTGTCTAATTTATCCCACTGAACATATAGATTGACCATGATGATCTTAAATAAATTGCCTCGTTTATATAAAAACTTAAAATCTTTTATGAATTGGTAAAATTTTTACACAAGTCATGATTTTAGATAACAAAGTTCAAATCCAAACTAATTGTTGACATAGAATCCAAGTGAATTCAATTGTGATACAGAGTTTGTTAAGAAACTCTGAAATCCTTCCTGGATACAGCTGTATTCCACGCTGTCTGAGTAATTGGAATGCAAGTAACACTCCATTGAATCACACACAAGCCAAAGACTAATGCCTACTTCTGTGCTATTCATGCTTCAGTGAAGGTGGTAAAAATGAACAAAACAATTTGAAAGAAGATTTGTCTTTTGGAAAAAAAAAAGCTCTCAAGATTTTACATCAAAATATATATATCATAAGGAGAGCCAAATGTTTCATAGTTTTCCCATCAGCTGAGGAGACAACTTGATTTTCAACTATGGGTTGTTTTTCAGTTCTTAAAATATTAATATTATTATTTCTTGACTGTTTTATGAGATTTTGCCAAGGCTCTAAGGCTAAGAAGACAAATCAATCTGTCCAGTCAAGAGAACACTCCACTTTTAGTTTAAAAAACAGTAGCATTAACAAAGTCGGCTTTCTCAAGAATGGAATTCAGAAAATTCAACATATTTGAAAATAGGAAGATTCATAATTCGGAGAATTGGTTTGATATTATTTTTTTTAAAAATACCTATATTATTAAGTGTGTTTATGAAGACAAAATTTCAAAAATTTCATTTTTTGATTATGTGGTCTTTCTTGGAAGTGGCTCCATAATGCTGGACGTGGTTACTATCATGTCATTCTCATGCCAGAAATATCCAGCACATTGGCATATTACTAAACTTATTTTTAAAATATGTAAAGATAAAAGCAGAAGATTCTAGGCAGAGGAATCAGGGTTAAATTTTACAAAGTATTTGTAATGTAGCATACAATATATTGACTATACTCCCATGAAGGTCAACTTCATTTTTTCCTTCCTTATTAACCCGTGACTTTTGCAGACCTCTTTAGGTAATGTTAAGCTGATGACAACACCAACAAAAAGGGCTTTGTTGAATATTTGAAAGTTATTAACCAGAAATGTGAAAGTGACATGAATAGGAAATTGAAATATGAGAAGAATGGCATTATAGTAGAATGTGTGGAACACTTTCCCATCAAATATTCTCATTAGTCCATGACTGAGTTCCTCCCTATGATTGCTGCAGACTCTGCTTTGCTATGTCCGTTTCTGCCCCTGAACACCACAAGTTCTGAATGCTTATTTGGAAGTGTGTATAAATGTCCTAATTACTTATGATTTCACTATCCCAGCCAAAGAGCAGGGGAGTATAAAGATTTTCAGTGATTGGTAGCGCCTGTGGCTCAAAGGCATAGGGCATCTACCTCATATGCTGGAGGTGGCGGGTTCAAACCCGGCCCCAGCCAAAAACTGCAAAAAAGAGAGAGAGAAAAAAAAAAAAAAGATTTTCAGTGATCTCAGCGAATGTATTCTTCCTAGTCAATAAGAGTAGATGGAGAGAAAGAGTAGAAAGTTCCTATTCTGCTTTTTATTTCATAAGAAACCTACCCATTCCATTATCTGGTACATTTTCTACCAACCTTCTTTTTCATTAGTAGGTAAGTTTGCCAAGATAACTTACATAAACATTTTGGAGGCAGTTAGTAACCTTGCCTTTGATTAGATCATGGGCCACAGGCTGTACAGCAGTTCATAAATGGGAACAGGCGAACCTTACTACATGCAGAATACAAATGTCTTCATATAATAACTGAGACAATGCCAGGAAGGCTATGTTAATCAGTTTGATGAAAATAGTTCAGATTGTATATGAAACCAGCACATGGTACCCCTTGATTGCAGTATTGTACACAGCTATGATTTAATTAAAAAGACAATAAAAATAAAGAAATAAATAAATAACCCCCAACAAAGAAATAAATAAAAAGCGTTAGACATAAAAATAAATAAATCACAACAGTCTCCAAGTGACACCCAACCAGTTCTCTAATGGCTGCTGCCCGTCCCTCTGATAAGGTTCCACTGTCTGACTTTCTAATCACTCTGCAGACAGGCATTTCCTATAGTGGCCGGAATCTTTTCCAATCTGCGTTGGTGTACTGATAAGAAACAGAAGCAGAAAATGCTAATTTTTCGAGAAATAAGGAGAATATTTCTATTTGAAGCACATTTTTGTTTGGTTTAGATTTCTAATGACTATAGCTGACAATCTTAATTTTTCTGTTTTAAAGACTATTGAAAGTAATCAAATTTAATTCTTTACAAGCCGTTAAAATTAAACTGCTCTTATAGCTATTTCTTTAGGGTTTGAAATGATAACTAGCAACATTTCTCTTTTGAGGGTTAAAATATTCCTAGCTCAGATCCTGTCAGGATTGAAAACTGACATTGTGTACCTATTTAGTATAGAAGTTGCTATCTTTTTATTTTCTTTACAGGGTGGCGTATCAGTCTTCATCACTAACTAGCTGAAATCCTAGCTAATAAGTCAATCTGATGATTTGTCAGGGCTCTGAAAAGTTTAAGCCCATATTAGAAACGGATTCACACTGCACACATTATTATTTTTCTGTAAGGCACCTAACGATGTAATAAACCTCAAGATTATGCTTGGAGGATAAAATCTCTGGCTCCTACCGTATTACTCTTTGTGCTTTTTATGGGAAATAAAATGAAATAACATAGGGGAGAAATCAGGTGGTTTAGTGTTGTTGAGATGACAACTTTAGCAAACAAGGTATGCTACCATCAAGGAAGGCTGGAGCGGCATTAGACATGGAAACTGCTTCTCAGTCAGGGGGAATAAAGTACAGGGAAGAGTTATTGTTGAGGCAGCAGTTCAAATCTCAAGGGCCCTTGAAAATGAGTTCTTTTTCCTTTGCTTTCTTAGATTTTTGCCCAAATTGTAATATAGACAGAGAGAGATACATCCAGGTACATTGCTATTTAGTAAATTTCTTTGCAATTCGATACACATTTAATAAGAAAATTAATAATAAACCGTGTTATGGAAGATTTGAATGCTTCAGATTGAGTACTATTAATTTGTGCAGTAAAAAGCAAAATACCGAAAATATTATCTAAAACTCTGCCAGTGATGGGAGATTGAGATTGTTTTATGTGTATGTATCATAAAATAGATTCTTGATCTAGAAATTAGGAAAATTAAGAACAGCTCAAGTAATGCGTATAGTTCAGTGATGTTTTGTTACCTTAAAAGTAAGATTAGAATAAAATAAAGTTCATTAGAATTGCTAATTTCGGCATGGAACAGCAAATCAAATCACTACAGAAACTATGGGAGCAGTCTTAGAACATATACAAAATAGTAAATCTTCTTTCTATATTTTTTTGTTTGTGGATTTTCAAAATAAGTACAATATACTCTTATTAGAGGATTACCTTAACCCTCCACACTCGAAATTATAAAACAATTTGAAAAGGTATTAACCTCATTAAATATTCCATAATATGTAAAACTATGCTATTTCATTTGGGATGAAAACACATGATTATGGAGAGGTAACAAAAATTGTGTACACATTTTTAAGAAGGAAAATTCTGTATTAAAATTATAACACTCAAGCCGTACTTGACTTCTACAGTTACATGAGGTGCTGAAACGTGGCTTGTGTTCATTTTTTGTTATCAGCGCATATTATAATTTCAAGACACCTTTTTCCTTTCTTAAATATACATTTTGTGGCACCTATTGAATTTATTTATTACAGATCACTTGTGGATTGACATTATAAACAGTGTAAGAAAAAAACTAATAAAATGTCTATGACACACCAGAGGCAAAATAAACAGTCACCTGGCATTATGATTTGAACCATGCGGAAATGTTAACTATTCTACTAATTTTGCATACATTTTACAAATCTAATGCTTCTATGAGTATTGATATTTTAATTATGCAAATGAGATTAAAATAAGGATAAAAAGAGGTCTGAGACTAGAGCTATATGAGTCTTCAAAGCCAATGATCTTGCAGCAATACAGTGTGTCCTTGAAAGAAATTCTGAATGAATTCAAAAGTCATGGCTTGCATTTCAGATTCATGGTCATATAAGCTAAAATCTACATAGAACAGTAAGAGAACAACACTGGCAACCGGTCCTTCAAGTCATGGCAATCGACACATTCAACAAAGCATGACAACATTTGTAGTTGGAGTTTTATAAACCTCAGCTTTTGTAGTTTATGATAGAATGGATTTAAATTTGCAAGATATGTACCATATTAGCTTTATCTCCTACATTTTTCATGAAGTTTCTTTCTGTGTGTAGATAAAACATGAATTTTATTTTGGGGTTGGAGTTTTATGTACATTTATAATATTTAAGTCATTTAAATAAAGAACATATGTGATTTTAAATTCCATTTCACCAAAGGGATGTAGAATTCATGTAAATTAATACTTAAGTTCAAACAAGTTATGAATTTAGAAATTCACTGGAGGAGAAACTACGTGCAAGGTTTTAGGAAGAACTGAAGGAGAAAAAAGTTGAAAATGAGTCACTTTATAACCCCTGCCAGGTGCAACCTGGATGTCTGAGAAAAAGTACAATGAAGTCCTAAAAATATTAGCACAATGTTAGATCTACAGACTTACTAAATGTTAAACAAAAATAATTTCAGCGAACACTACAGAATGAGACTTCGCAGGAAGACTGGTTATATCATTTCCTTGCTGTGTGAACCCAGATCGAGTCAATTAAATGGTCTCAAACAAGGCCATTTCTTCAGTTACAAAGTACTACCTGTCTCAGATTATTTATGAGTTAACAAGCATGATCATCTAACGTGGGATTGATTTCAAACTTGTCATTGAATTAATATACCCTCAATGGACTCTTGTATCTTCTTTTTCCCATATTTTCTGAAGAGTTTAACAATTGTTTTTTCATTTTTTATTCTTTAACATTGCAGAAAGTCATTGTGCATTTACAGAACCTTTGTTCTTGTTGCTGGTAATGGTTAGTTCAGCCACTATTATTTGTCCTCTTGATGTTTTAAAGTCTTTATTCATCTTCCAATAAATTTATAAACCCTAAATTATAAGTGTTTGCCACACAAACACTATTTGTAAGTATATAGTAAGTGCTAAATGAAGAAACAAATACTATCATTATTTTTAAGTTCAGGACCTTCTAATGTCTTTTTAATCCAAGAGTTTATGGCCTAAAGACATGAATTTGGTAATGAAGTTTTACACTTATGCCAAAGCCGGGTTATTCAAAGCGGGATCCAGGGACCAGCGTCATTAGCATACCCAGAAGCTTATTAGACATACAGAATATCACTCACTATAGTGAATTAGAAACTTCGTTTTCACATATTCTCGTAAATGATTCATATAAATACTAAAATTTAAGAAAGTCTTCCCTAAACATTTTTGTCCAACCATAGTCTTCATTAATCATTTAGTTCATTCATTCAACAAATATTTATTAAGTGCCTGTTTTCATTTCTGAAATTCTTTTATTTTAATGGTTTGAATGTATGGTCCATGCAAAGGGGCAAAGGTTGATTATATATACATATATAAAATATATATGTATATATATTAAATATATATATGTATATATATATTTTCTTTTTTTTAGACAGTCTTAAGTTGTCACCCTCTGTAGAGTGCCATAGCATCATAAATCATAGCAACCTTAAACTCTTGGGCTTAAATGATTCTCTTGCCTCAGCCTCCTAAATAGCTGGGACTACTAGTGCTCGCCAAAACACCAGGCTACTTCTGGAGACAAGATCTTACTCTGGCTCGGGCTGGTCTCAAATCTGTGAGCTCAGGCAATCCACCTGCCTGGGCCTCCCAGAGTGCTAGAGTTATAGGCATGAGTCACCGCACCAGGCACAAAAGTTGATTTTGAATAATCTCTCCCAAACACATTGGCTCCTTAGTGAGGACAAAGGGAGAGGGTGAAAAAAAAATAAAGAAAACTGAGGAAGGGTATTCAGTGTATTCGGGTGCTGTTAAATGTTACATGTGATCAAGAAAATGCCATGAAGGCTAACTGTAACAGTACGATCAAAACATTTCTGAAT
>CAUYON010015980.1:0-20059 GCA_963573935.1 Arctocebus calabarensis | reverse complement strand
GGTTTTATTCAGCGTCCTTGCCAGTCTCCATGAGTGACACTTTTCCTCCTCTTTATAGTGAGTGTCCCTGCCTTTCTGTTTATCCTGCAGGAGTCCAGTGTCCACTGCTCATCTGCATTTAGTAAGTTTCACCAGTACCCTTCTAAGATGCACTGTAGGTGTAGTCCCACCAATTACTCTCCTTCTGCCCATGCCCCCCCCCCTTGTCCCTTTCCCCATATTCTTGTGCTATAATTGGGCTATAGCCTTCATATGAAAGCTATCAATTAGTTTCATAGTAGTGCTGAGTACATTAGATACTTTTTCTTCCATTCTTGAGATACTTTGCTAAGAAGAATATGTTCCAGCTCCATCCATGTAAACATGAAAGAGGTAAAGTCTCCATCTTTCCTTAAGGCTGCATAATATTCCATGGTGTACTATGCCACAATTTATTAATCCATTCATGGGTCACTGGGCACTTGGGCTTCTTCCATGACTTAGCAATTATAAATTGGGCTGCAATAAACATTATGGTAGAAATATCTTTGTTATAATGTGATTTTTGGTCTTTTGGATATATACCTAGCAGAGGACTTAAAGGATTGAATAGCAGGTCTATTTTTAGATCTCTAAGTATTCTCCAAACATCTTTCCAAAAGGAACATATTAGTTTGCATTCCCACCAGCAGTGTAGAAGTGTTCCCTTTTCTCAGGTATTTCTTTTCTTAGAGTTTCTTTATAGAGATTCTTCACATCCTTTGTTAGATAAACTCCCAAATATTTTATCTTCTTTGGCACTACTGTGAGTGGAATAGAGTCCTTGACTGTTTTTTCAGCTTGGCTATTGTTGGTATATATAAAGGCTACAGATTTATGAGTGATGATTTTGTGCCCTAAGACACTGCAATATTCCTTGATCACTTCTAAAAGTTTTGTAGAAGAATCCCAGGTGTTTTCCCAGATATACAATCACATCATCTACAAAGAGTGAAAGTTTGATCTCTTCTGACCCTACATGGATACAATTGATCACCTTTTCTTGCCTGATTGCAATGGCTAAAACTTCCATTACAATGTTAAAGGGAAGTGGAGACAATGGGCAACCTTTCCTGGTTCCTGATCTGAGTGGAAATGATTTCAATTTAACTCCATTCAATACAATATTGGCTGTGTGTTTGCTATAGATGGCCTCTATCAGTTTAAGAAATGTCCCTTCTATACCCATTTTCTTAAATGTTCTGATCATGAAGGGATGCTGGATATTATCAAAAGCTTTTCTGCATCAACTGAGAGAATCATATGGTCTTTGTTTTTTAATTTGTTTATGTGCTGAACTATATTTATAGATTTATGTATATTGAACCAGCCTTGAGACCATGGGATAAAACTCACTTGGTCATGGTATGCAATTTGTTTGATGTGTTGCTGGAGTCTGTTTGTTAGGATCTTATTGGATATTTTTGCATCAATATTCATTAGTGATATTGGTGTATAATTTTCTTTTCTTGTTGGGTCTTTTCATGGTTTGGGGATCAAGGTGATATTTGCTTTATAGAATATGTTGGGTAGTATTCCTTCTTTTTCTATATTTTGGATAAGGTTAAGTAATATAGATACTAGTTCCTCTTTAAAGGTTTGGTAGAATTCTGATGTGAAGCCATCTGGTCTCAGGTTTTTCTTTTTAGGGAGATTTTGAATAGTTAATGCTATTTCAGAACTTGATATAGGCCTGTTAAACATTTCCACTTCATTCAGGCTAAGTCTTGGAAGGTGGTGTGCTTCCAGTATTGCTCAATTTCCTTCAGATTTTCATATTTCTGAGAATAAAGTTTCTTGTAATATTCATTAAGGATTTTTTGAATTTCTGAGGAGTCTGTTATTATTTAGTCTTTACCATTTCTGACTGATGAAATGAAAGATTTTAATCTTTTTTTCCTGGTTAGGTTAACCAAAGGTTTATCTATTTTATTGACCTTTTCAAAAAGTCAACTTTTTGATTCATTGATCAATTGTATAATTCTTTTGTTTTCAATTTTATTTAATTGTGCTCTAATTTTGGTTATTTCTTTTCTTCTGCTGGGTTTGGGATTGGAATTTTCTTCCTTTTCCAGTTGCTTGGGATGTCCCATTAAGTTGTTAACTTCCTCTTTCCAGGCCTGCAATGCTATCAATTTCCCTGTTAGGATTGCCTTTGTGATATCCCCGAGGTTCTGATAATTTGTGTCTTCATTGTCATTTTGTTCCAAAAATTTGGTAATTTCCTTCTTGATCTCATCTATGAACAAGCTATCATTCAGCATAAGGTTATTTAGCTTCCAGGTTTTTGTATGAGTATGCAGATTCCTGTTGTTACTGAGTTCAACTTTTACTCCACGATGGTCCGAGAAGATGCAAAGAATAATTTCTATCCTTTTAAGTTTGCTAAGGTTAGACTTGTGACCTAAGGTGTGATTGATTTTGGAGTATGTTCCGTGGGCTGATGAGAAGATGATTTTGGAGTATGTTCCGTGGGCTGATTCAGTTTTGTTAGGATGAAATGTTCTGTAGCTGTCTGTTAAATCCAAATGTTGAATGGTTAAGTTTAAATCTAAAATTTCTAAAATTTCTTTGCTTAGCTTCTTATTGAAAGATCTATCCAACACTGTAAAGGAGTGTTACAATCTCCAACTACTATGGAGCTGGAGGAAGTCAAGTTGCTCATGTGTGTTAGAGTTTCTCATATAAATTGAGGCAAATTCTGATTGGGTGCATACACATTAATAATTGAAATCTCATCATATTGAGTATTACCCTTAACAAATATGAAGTGTCCATCCTTATCCTTTCCTACTTTTGTTGGTTTAAAGCCTATTGTATCTGCAAATAAAATTGCAACACCTGCTTTTTTCTGATTTCCATTTTCCTGTACTATAGATGACCATCCCTTGACCCTGAGTCTATATTTATCCTTTAAGGTAAGATGAGATTCTTGTATGCAGCAGATATCTGGCCTGAGTTTTTGTATCCAGTTAGCCAACCTGTGCCTCTTTAGAGGACAATTTAAGCTATTCACATTAATTGAGAATATTGGTAAGCCTGGTAGAATTTTGGATATCAAGTTTTTGGAAAATCCAGTAGACATTTTTAATCCTTTCATCACTGTGGAAGTTGGAATTTGATCAAAAGTTTGTGTGAGTTTACTTTTGTGATGGAGGATTGCACTGGTCATTATGGAGGATAGGTCTGAGAATATCCTGGAGAATTGGTTTAGTTATGGCAAATTTCTTCAACATGTGAATGACATTAAAGTATTCAATTTCTCCATCATAAATGAAACTCAGTTTCACTGGATACAGGATCCTGAGTTGAAAGTTATTTTGTTTTAGGAGATTAAAAGTCGATGACTGCCCTCTTCCAGCTTGAAAGATTTCAGCAGAGAGATCTGCAGTTATTCTAATATTCTTCGCCTTGTAGGTTATGGTTTTCTTACGTCTGGCTGCTTTCAGAATTTTCTCCTTCATATTAACTTTAGTGAAGTTAATTATTATGTGCCTGGGGGTTGTCTTATTTGGGTTGAGTCATGCTGGGGTTCTGAAACTGTCTGCTATCTGAATTTCAGGATCTCTTGGTATGTCTGGAAAGTTCTCTTTCATAATCTTATGAAGAAGATCCTCTGTGTCTTGTGGAGCCACTTCATCATCTTCAGGGATTCCTATAAGGCGAATATTGGTTTTCTTCGAATTATCCTGGAACTCTCTGAGAGAATGATGCATTTTTGCTCTCCATTTCTCTTCCTCTTTGAGAGTTTGGGAGTTTTTGAAAGCTTTCTTTTCAATGTCAGAAATCCTTTCTTCTGCCTGTCCATTCTGTTACTGAGGGATTCTACTGTATTTCTAAGATCTTTCAGGGCTGCAAATTCTTGTCTCAATGTGTCAAAATCTTTGGTCATTTTGTCTTTGAATTCATTGAATTCTTGAGACAACTTTTGAAATGCTCCTTGAATTTCTAATTCCAACTTTACCTCTATGCTATTGATCTTATTTGCAATCCAAATTCTGAATTCGGTTTCTGAGATCTCAGCCATCTGTTTATGAATGGTATCTTCAGTTTTGTCCACCAAATTTTTCCTGGGGGGGGGGTTGACCTAATCTGGTTATTCATGTTACTGGAGTTTTTCAGCTGATTCTGCCCCATTATTATTTTATACCATTTGGCTAGATGAGCAGATAAGGAGAAGTTGGGTTGGGGGCTCCAGGAATAGTGATTGGCCATTCCTTTGCCCAAAAGCTGGGACTGGTGTCTGTACCTTTTCCCCTACAGCTTTGCCAAGTTCCCATACAGTGCTACGGCCTGAGAAACTGGGGACCTGTGTGGTGTGGTGGGGCTAAGTGGCTCTGTCTTGTTTTCAGCTGGTCTCTGTCCTACCCCAGTGAGTCAGTTACTCTGGGTTGAAATACCAGCTGGGGAGAAATACCAGCAATTAAGTAACCCTGCCCCTCCACAGGCAACAATTGGAAAAGGAAAACCAAACCTTCCCATAACCACACACCCAGGGTACCACTTTGGATAGTCCTTGGGTGATTGGCCCAGTTCAAGAGGTCCAAATCAATTGTTCCAGTCAGCACCAGTCTCAGGTGGGAGAGTTCAAAAGGTCTCCAGCTATTAGATAGCAGGGGTCTGCTGACAGCTCAAGTATGATTCTGTCCAGTGCTTTGTGAAGTCAGAAGGACCCACCCAGCAAATAAGTTAGTTTAGGAAAGTTGATGCCTCCTTCACCATCTTGCACCTCTGTCACACCCAGTCACTGGTAACCCCACAGAGTTGTGACCCAGTTCCCTCCAATGAGCAGATGCTCCAGGTATTTGTGCCTGCCTGAGTCTCAGGGAGTATATGTCTCCTCAGCCAGGTCGCCACTCTCTGCCACTATCCGACAGGGGGAGGTGAGGCCTGACAACTTTGGGTGCTTAAACAGGGCTGGGGTTTTTCACTCAGTTCCCAGCCCTGCCTCTGATTGATGTTGCTGACAGAACAGATAAACTTTGCAGAATTTGTTTCTGTCCCAGCTATATTCCCCTGTGGCTCACACACTGTTTGAGTTCTCAAGAGCTGCAACTCAGCCCTGTCTGCCCAGTCTCAGCTGCAGGTTTTGTTGGGACGGATGCAGTCAGAGCTCACACTTAGCTGTCAGTTCCATACTCTGCTGGCCTGCCTTTGTCTCAGCTATGATCCTCTGAGGGCTGGGTGCATCTGAGGCTCAGTGAAGTAGTCCTCTGTGTCAGCCCCACCCTGGGAGTTTGCTGGCTCTGCGCATGCACGTATTCTAGTTCCCGTGCTCTGCCCAAGTGTGTACCACTTCAGGCATACCCTTTACCTCCAGGGCATGCATTTCTATCTCAGATCTGTTCCTCCAGTGGCTGCCACTGGAGATGTCTGGCTTCCTCTGGTTGCCCAGAGAGACTGGGAGTGTCCTTTCAAAATATCCTTAGGGGTGTGAGTCCTATTGTTCCCACAGCTGTGGCTGCTGCTCTGTGCCTCAGAGCACTGCCTCTTCTCATGGTTCCCTCTCAGTTGACCATCCTCTCCTTACTCCTGTGCTGGAGAATCAGCACATATCAGCAACAGCCCATGCCCTGTCCACATCCCTTGAGAAAATGCCCAAGAATCTAGACTCTATGGGGAATAGGCTTCCAGACCTCAGGGTGAGTAGAGGGGAATGCTGGGAGTTCAAAATTGCAGGTAGAGAACATATACAGTTTTTATACAGTTGTATGCCTGGCAGGAGAGTGCCATGGCACCCTAGTAGGAGAAGGAGATCCAGTTTTTAGAGGGTCTCTCCTGTGGGCTAAAATGGGAAGATATTTGAACTCTGATCACTTGTTTGTATGGAGTATACTGCAAGCCATTCTCATGGGGGCGGGGACTCCCATCCACTTGGCAATAGATTTTGTACCTTTTGCTTGTATCCTTGGGGTCGTAGCTCACCTCAGCAGAGTTAACGTGCGTTCTTCAACCTTCTCTCTTGGCTCAGATCTGAAACATCAGCTTTCTTGCTAAACTCCTGTCCTTTAACTCTCCTTCTGGATGGAAGCCTCTGTGGAAAGCTGGCTCCAGTTGGCCATCTTGCTTCTGCCCCAGAATTTAAAAGTTTTATTCATTTTGGGTATTTCCAAATCCTCTCTTTTAGGTCTAATCTATTGTCAAATAATTTTCTTTCTAAAATCTCAGAGCCATCTCTTTTTCATCCACCCTGTAACTACCTTACATGAACCCTCACCATAGTAACATATGTGGAGATAACACTCTACTTGCTCACAATCTCTCCTTCAACCCATCTTAAATAGATAATTTTGTAAGATGAATCTTTCTTAAGAGTCACAGACAGGTGTCACAAGAAGAGCTCCTGGATAGGAATTTGAGAACTCAGGACATTTCAGATTTATTCCTCAAAATCTACTGTGGGACCTCACAAAAACCACAGACTTCTCCAAGACTTATTTTCCTCACTTGTGGCCTTAATACCAACTCATGATGTGAGCACAAGAAAACTCTTCAGTGGCAGACAGGAAGGAAAGGGCACCCAGAGGCTTCCTCCTGCTGTCATCGACCCCCTGCTCTGTCACGTGACATGGACCATCATCCTCAGCTGGAGTCAAGTGAGGCACATGCTGCTGCAGCAGCTGATAAAGTTGAGGGATGGGAGCGCACCCTCTCACTGCCAGGAGTGCTGCAATTCACCACCATGTGACTCATAAGTCACTCACCTCCATAGCTTAGAGGTTAGCAGTGGTTTCTCATCTCTCATTAACTCACCTATTAACAGGGACAGATGATCACTCACCACATGCGGGCCTGTGCTGAGTGTTAAGAAAAAGGGGAACAAGGTTGGCTCGCTTTCTGCCCTGAGAGAATTTCAATCTAGTGAGGGAGATACACAGTTTAAGAAGCAGTAACATCTGTGTGTGATAAAGGATATAATGTCAGTACTTAACAGCAGTATTTAACTTAGTCTGGGAAGATCATAGAAAAAGTACTATAGGAAATGAAGGCCAAACTTCTTTTCCAAACTTTCCATGTTCTTATCTCATCTCCTTTTTCTTACTGTATGCTTGCTCCACCTCCTTGCATACATTACACTCCATCAAAACATATTCCATTATATGCTTAATACACTGCACTATTATAAAATCACTATCTTACTCCAGATTAGAAAGATACATACCCTGTAACCCATTCCTCCTTCTGATGTCTAAGCCATAGATGTATATTTCCAAATACTATTCCAGACACTGGGGCTTTTTATTCTGGCCATATTTTCCTGGGCTGGTTTTGACTTGCTTGTCTGCTTTAAATCCATTTTGAGATGGGTGGTGCAGTGATCTGCACAGAAACTTACCAAAGTTGTTGTTCAAAGGTAAAAGAAAGTTCATCCATAGCCTCTCATGAATTCTGGAGGTGTTTGAAATACACTGATAAAGAACAGCAGGTAGGAGACATTGGAACATCTGCTCATAATGGTACCTAGATGTCAGGCGTAGGTTCCTGGACTAGATGGAGCTCACTGGGCCCAATGTGCTCACACTGTGACCATGGCTGGCCAGTTAGGATGGAGCCTTGCACCTGCATGGCCCCTGGGATGTTCTGCCAGGAGACCCTCTCCCTCAGTCAGTCAAGTTCTGCAAAGTCGGTCCAAGTATTTCCATCACTCCCATTTCTGCCAAATGTTTTCTATTCTTCCAACAACACAATCCTTTCTGAAAAGAGTGTGAGATACAAATTGACATTTGAAGGATTAGACAGGAAACTGGCTGAAGTCTGTTCTCACCCTGGATTCTGCCAACCATTTGCTGCATCACCTCTCAAAGTCACCTGCCCATCCACACCTGCTTTGCCCACAATCACTCAAAAGAGAGACTTCCCTAAGGGGAGTTTGTGAAACCTGCAGAATGTCTTAAAGACGTTGTTATTTGGGTGGTGCCTGTGACTCAAAGGAGTGGGGCACTGGCCTCATACGGCAGAGGTGGCGGGTTCAAGCCCAGCCCCAGCCAAAAACAGCAAAAAAAAAAAAAAAACCAGAGGTTGTTATGTAATTTAAATTCATTACTAGGGATATTAATCAGCTCTTGTCCTGTTACATTATTTATGCCAATTAATTAATATAATCAGTAGTACTCAACAATTTTCTCTTTCACAATGAGCACAGAGCCTCTTTTGTCTTTATTCACTTTTTTTCGTATTTGCATTTAGCCTTTTAGTTAGCAATAATAAACCACAAATTCTCCACTCATGGAAAAAGCAACACATTTATCATTACCAGTCATTAAATGAGTTCTTTTATTTTGGGGGGAAAATACTCTCCAAAACAATCTCTACTCTCTGCCATACTTTAATGTATTGACTGCTGATATTTATTCTTGCTGTTTCTGCCCATCAAAAGCTGAGGTTTGAAAGTTAACAACACGTGATCATCTTTTTCATGCCTTACGCAACAATTTATTCTTCTTGAAAATACCAGGATCAGCCTCAGTGGTAAACTGAAAAATCCTTCAGTACAAGACTAAGGCACAGACATACCCTGAGGCAGTTTCAAAATTTGACATGGAATTTACATTGAACTATGGCACTATCACTTATTTGCGAGTTAGAGAAATATTCAGCCAATCTGAGACAAAAATCATCTGTAAGGAAAAACCTACTTTTAATGCTGCCCTCCTGCCTTCTATTTCTATCATATCCTAGAATTGTCATGCTGTCCAGTTTTCCCAGTTTCTCCCCAGCTCTGTCTCCCACTTGCTCCTTTAACTTCCCCTGTGGGTTGTCTTATTCCAATATAACCTTAAATCCTGGAATCTCAGAGTTTAAGGGAACACAAGCTCATCTGGTTCGAACTTCTAATTCAGGGCATCCATTCTTCTGTGATATTTGTCAGACTCTTTTCTGCTTGAAATCTTCACATGTGAGAAATTTATGGCCTCTTGGAAATAGTCCATTTCATTGTAAAAGACCTAATCAATTAAACGAATTTTTTTCCCATTGAATCAATATCTGCTAACTGTTCATTGTCACTTGTGGCATTATATTCATTGGTGAGGGAACAACTGGGAAGAATCTCTAAGGGTTTCTGGAGGAGAAGATGGGTGCACAGCTCCAGGTGAACAGAGAAAGAAGAGCATGTATGCTAAGCTGAAAAAAGCTCAGCTGCAAGTTGTCTGAGGTGAAAGGTTTTACCCTCTGCTATGGTCTGTGTGTCTGTGTCCCCAAAATTCATGGGCTGAAATCTTAACCCCAGGGTGAGGCAGGGGGTGGTGGTGGTGAGGCTTTGGGAAGTAACTAGGTCCTTAGAGCAGAAACTTTGTGGTGGGATTGGTGCCCTTACATGAGAGGTCTGGAGGAGCTTCTTTGTCTCTTCCTCCAGATGAGGACACAGCAAGAAGGTGCTGGCTATAAACAAGAAAGTCAGCCTTCACTACATTCTGCATCTCCCAGATGAAAGCACTGTAAGAAATACCTTTCTATGGTTGATGAACTAACAGCAGTCAAATGGACAAAGATGCCCTAACCATCTATCTCTTTTCTGTACTAGGGAGTCGCTCATTCTTTATGAACCACCCTCATCCCGAGGCCTTGTGCTACCAGACAGCAGCACCTGTGTCCTCTCTTGACCTCCTGCATCCTTTCAGCTGTGCTTGTCTTCTACAACATAAACGCTTCCATCAAACCTGTCTGGCCTCAGATTTCTACCCTCCTTCTCCTTCCTTTCATAAACAATCCTTGGGGAAAGTAGCCCAAGCACCTTAGAGTGTGGCTCATAAACACCTCACACCACAGTTACCTGAGTCCTTATTTAAAATGCAGCCTCCTGGGTGCAAACTCCAGAGGTAATGAGTTAAAATCTATGTGGCAATTTGCCTTTTTTCCCCCCTAAAACAAAGCTGCTCTAAGATTTGGGAACCACTGAAGCAGCTAATAGTCCCAGTCTCCTCTGTTTGCTGCAAACAAGCTCCCACCCTACTCTTCACAGAAACTTGATAGGCACCATAAACTCCACACTGAGGAATCCCACAGCCCCCTCACCCCTTCTTAAAGGTCTATCCTCTTGTTTTCTGAAATCACTGCCCTTGGGTGACTTCCCTCCTTACTTTGTCCCCCAATCACTGTCCTCTTCTCCTCCTTCACTTCCCAGGTGTCCATACACAAACTTTCCTCAAGCTGCTGGTACCCCCGGAGTTCTTCTGAACCAGACCCTGGCTGCCATCTGCATGTGTCTGTGACTCCCAAACACCTGTGGTCTCTACTGCTCTTGTAAGCTTCCTACTAGTCATAACAAATCATCAAAGTCAACATTTCAGAAACAAAATACTCCCCATGGTCCCACACTCAACCTATTTCTCCTTTTTTGTGTCAATAACAAAGCAAGGAGGCTTTCACCTCTCACAGCGTCTGCCCCTGATGTCCCCCAAGCCATCTAAGCTGGAAACCAAACACTTTGAATTATTTCCTCACGTCAGTTGACATGTTCTAAAGACACTGAGCTCCAATGATTTGGTCTGTGACACATTTAACAGACTTAGTTGGTCTGAACAATAAAGAAAATGTATCATTACACATAATGAGCATCTTGGGGAAAAATTGGCACCTCGATTAGTTAAATCAGAGGTTAAATGACATCAGGCAAGATCCAGCTTCTTTTTTGTTTTTACTTTCTGGTATTTCCAACCCCTTGGCTTGTCTTCAGGTTCACCTGTATTGTGGTGGCTGCCGCAGTGCCAGCCATCATGTCCAGAAAGGGCAATGTCCATTGGAAGAAGAGAGGGGCTATTTCTTTCTCTGTGTCTTTTGATATCAGCAAAGAAAACCTTTCCCATGAGTCCCCTAGATTTCTCCTCTCATCGGCTTGGCAAGAATTATGTTACATTTTACTTTGTAAAATCATTCATCATAAAATAGCAAGGGAGGGACCACAGCAAGAAGCCTGCCTCTCTTGTACCATATGGTAGCCTTGAGCAAGATGGATATCGGAATAGTCTGGATTTTGTTAGAAGGGAAAGTAGTTGAATACTCATGATTAGATGCAACTGATAGTAACAAAGACTCAACTCAACGGTAGTTGCAGACAATCTGAGATAGTTGCCTTGGCTCCATAAAGTGAAGAGGGACTCACAATGCTCTGTTTTCTGTTCTTCAAAATGAGGCTTCCACACCACAGTTTGCCATCTCATTCTAGGTAGTAGCAATAAAGGAACGAAAAAGAAAGCCCCAACCTCTCTCTTATAAAACTTCCTAAATGTCCTAGACAACATTTCCACTTATATAGCAAAGGAGGGTGGCTCGTGTCATCTTTAGCTTGACATGTTGTACAGGGCTTGTGACCAAGGAAGGTCTGCTAGGAGGTAACTGACAAATCTTCCATAGGTTTGCAGCCAACAGCATCTGCCCCCAATATCCCCCAAGCCATCCAAGCTGGAAAGCAAACACTTTGAATTATTTCCTCAGGTCAGTTGACATGTTCTAAAGACACTGAGCTCCAACGATTTGGTCTGCAACACATTTAACAAACCTTTGCTTTTATCTCTATTCCCTCTGCTCCTGCCTAAACCAGATCTTACAATATCTGGACTCTTGTAACAACTTCCTACCAGTTCTTTGTCTCCAGACACTTTATTTTAACCGATTCCTCACACTAGCCTCAAGTTCTTTCTAAAGCACAACTCTGACTTGCTAAGATCACTACAATAGCACCTATTGATCAGAGAATAAAGTTAAACTGCTAAGTATGCCAATCAAAACCCTCAGCACTTGGACCCTACCAACCTCCCTCTAACCACTGCACTTTAGCTACAGCAGGCCAAGTCCTTTTTGAGCCACCCACGTAACCCTAATTTTTAAAGTAATTTTTGTTCAGGTGATATAAATACAGTATGCTGTTGATATATCCTTTTCTTCTTGCTCCAAAGGCTGCCAAATGCTTTCAGCCAATGAGATGTTAATGTGCTTTCCTACATTGTGCATGGTGTGTCCCACCACAGCCGCTCTGTTATTTACTTTCATAATGTCACAAGCAGCTTGGGCCCATCATGGCTAACTAACAGTATGCACATTATATTTGTGGACTAATCACAAAGGAACAGACGCAAAATGGTGCCTGAACTTCAAATGCAAGTTCTAAGAAGGCTCAAGACCAGTAAAGGAAGAAAAGGAGGAAGGAAGGATGGAAGGAAGAAATTTTATGTTTTTATTACTAAGATACTTGTGTTGCTATGAAGTTTGAAAAGTAAGGTTTTTAACCATAAATTCATGTAAGGACACTACTTCTTCCCACTCAATTTCCACCTGGTGCAAACTGTGTTGGGCAGCATTGCAGCGGCTATAAACATTCTGCAAAGCAGCTAGGAAGTTGAGTTGGAGTTACATTTAGTTTGGATATGGTGAGGTGTATTTATGTGGAATATATATTGTTACTCCTCTTCAATTTTATTTTGTTAAGTGAAAAGCATTCATGTGTCACTTTCTTTAACCAAGTGAAACAAATCTATGTGATTGTAACATGCACAAAGCATTATTACAATCAAAGACTGTGACAACATAGTGTTTAGAAAAGCTGAGGACAAAGCCCTGACTCTTAAGGCCATGTGAGCTCCTCCTTAATCTTGGTGCAGAAACTCTGGCCACACAGCTCTGAGGTGGTTTGGTATTTTGTAAGAATCATACATTTTCTGGTTCCTCTTCTAGGTGGAATATTTAAATGCACATACTAACTTGGTCTAGATGTAATGTGACCACATGTAAAGCTACTCATGGACACCAAAAAGATACACAAAGTTTATTTGAAAGTTCACAAGGACTCAGTGATACACCTGGAGGTCCTAGCCACTAGGGAGGTTGAGATGGAAGTTTGCTTGAGCCCAGGAGTGTAAGGCAGCCTTGGCCTGTCAATACAACCAGGCCTGTCTCATAAAAATCAGTTAAAAAAAAAAAGTTAATAAAGTTCAAAACTCTTATTTAACTGTAATCTGGCAGTAGTTTATGAACATTTCACTAGAAAAGTTAGAAATTACAGATTTCTGATTTGGATATATAACATATATTGGATTTTATCATATTTAAATCTATTTATTAAAGAAATAGATTTATTAAAGAAATATAAAAATTTCAGATAAAATTAATGAAATAGGAAATATGATAAAGATGAGTGATAAAATCCATACAAATTATACTGGCAGTAAAAAATTAATTCATGAATACAAAGAGAATTTTGAATAAAACTAAAGAAAGGCTTGTGGATATTGCTGTATACCCCACTTAATGAAGAGAAGTAAAGAAAGGATGTGAAAGATAGTGAATTTCTGCTGAGCTGACTCAATAACTGACACCAAGCTAGAATAAAACCTGCGACATGCAGGACAACATCAGCCTCAGTGACAACAGGCAATGGCCTCATTAATTCAAAGGGAACGGAAGTTAATCACTGTCTGGAAAACCCTGTAAGAACCCCCAAATCTTACAGCTCATATATAAAAGACACTTTATAGAGATTTTCCCAAAGTAATAACACTCCTAAAATTTGCATGACATTGTTAACAAAGAGTTAACAATGTGAAATTGAAGCATATTTTTCCAAATCAGTAATAATAAAATTCAATTTTAATCAATCATGCTAGAAAATTTAATGAGTTATCATTCTTCCTTTATAAATACTATATGGTAAAATTGTTACCTTGTGAAGAGTTTATCACAAAGTAGAAGCCCCTCAAAAATATTGAGAAAAAGTACTGTAGAATTTTGTTAAGTAGCTAATTAATTCAATATTGTTTCATTTTTCTGGATTTTGTGAGGTTTGTGATATTTGTCAGCGTTTTCATTCATAAATTGTTGTGGTCCAATTTCTCATTCTAAATAAATCTTCACTTTAACAGTTGTTCTTATAATCATTATTTTTATTACTGAAGTCCTACTACATCCAGGCCCAGCAGATGCAGACTTGGCACTGGTGGTGTATACGACTGGAGCCGCTACTGGCTGGCCAGGCGCCCTCCTGTCACTACAGCTTGGGGCTCAGCTCGCTGTGGCTTCCTCTGTGAAAACTCGAGCCTCTCCATAGCACCCCAGGTCAGTGGTCCCCAGCTTCTTCCCACAAAGGACTGGTGCCAAAGACACTGGTGTGGGGAGGGGGGAAGGTTTCAAGACGATCCGCATGTGCTTCTTCCCCCTCCTCAGATCATCAGGCATCAGTCTCAGGAGGAGCTGCCATGCAGATCTCTCCCATGTGCAGCCACAGCAAGGTTCACGCTCCTGTGGGAATCTAATGACCCATGTGACAGCACGAGGAGCAGGGGCAGTGATGCCAGTGATGGGGAGCAGCTTCCAGAGCAGAAGGGTTCCCCTCACCTCCTTCTGGCAGCCAGGTTCTAACAGGACACAGACCAGTGCGGGCCAGGGCCCAGTTTCCCAGATGGTACTTTCAGAGTGTTTCTATCTTAGGCCTAACAAGATACATAGGCAAATCCCCACCCCATGGACCTGAACTCCCTAGAAGCAGGAGAGCCCAGCCTCACATCTGTGGCTCTGAGATTTAATAAATCGTGGTGGCCAGATGACATTATGGATGAGTTGCAATGTTAAGCAATAGGGTAAATTTTTCGACTCTCCGCTGTCAGGAAGCAGAGATAGCATGGTGCTTTCTTTTTCACCTCCATACTTAGATTTCTGGGTCTTTTCCTGGGCTTCTTTGTGCTTGTAATTCAATACCTGTGGCAGTTCTTCTGTTTGCAGAGAAACACTCGCATTTTCCAGGTACCTGTTGTTAAAGTACCTTTTATAAACAAGAAATTTTATGGGGGTGGGGAAGATTGGGAAGAAAGCAAGGCCCAAATGCCCAGAGGGGCATTCCTTATCTGTCTGTGTTGTGGATGGAGAAACAGAAGCCTCTCAGAAGGATTTCTTTTCATTGTCTGATCTGTACAACAATCTAATAATGACCTTTTCTTCATACACAATGAGCTTTTCTTCTCACCTTTCCCTTCCTGCCCAGTGTATCTCATTTCCTCTCTAATTCTCAGCACTTTTGCTCCTCCCCTGTGTTGGCTCTGGGGCACTGCTCGTGTCAGTACCCATGGGACTGCAGGAGCCCGCTGCTCAGTGCTGCCTGCTGCTATCCTGCCCTCCTCCCTCGCCAGTAGACAAATGCAAAGCCATCCTTGTCTTTGTTGTGTCCTAGATTGGATGTGGGTGTGTCGTCATGCGCAGGAGCCACCCGTCCATCATTGCAAAGTTAATGGAGCCTCCACCTTTCACAAACAACCTGCTGTCTGCCCTATGTATCTGACTCTCATTTACTGAAGTGGGATAGCCCTGTTGTTACTGAGTAGTTTCTTTAATGCCTGGTGCTTGCACTCATTACACATGGGCATTCATTTATTTAGCAAACTATAGTTGAGTGCTACGTATGTACTAGTGACTATAAGATATTGGGGTGGAGAAATTCATAAGACTGTGTCTTTGCCCATCAAGGGCTTTGCCTGTAATTAGAATCAGAAAGTCTTGGGTTTGTATTCTGACTGCCTCCAACTAGCTGTGAAAAGTTTAGCCTATCCAATCTCAGATTTTACCATAAGTAAAATAGAGACAGTAGTATCCACATTTCGATGTTGTTGTTTGGATAGAAAGATAGAATTTTCAGACAATTCTGAAATGGTATATTAGGGGGCAGAGGAGGGAGCGTTAGGTTACACAAACATCCCAGGGTCTTCTCTGTTTTAACTGGGAACATACATATTTCTCCTCAAGGAAGTGAAAGGCTAGGGATACCAAGAAGCCCCAGAGACTACAGAAGTAGTCTCGATGCCGGCCACCAGCCTAGCACCAGGAAAGTCCAGCCCAACACAGAGTGCAAACACCTGCCTATTGCTTCCTGACTCCACCCAACAACAGACTCCAGGCCAGGGATGACAGCAGCAGTGACCAGCGCTCAGCTATGACCCTATCTGGGAGAAGCACCAAGGAGGAAAAACCAGTAAAAGCAGCCCCTAGTCCCAGAGCAACAGCAGCAGCACTGAAGAGACAGCATCGCACCTCAGATTCCTGACGTCCAGGCCCAGGACAGCAGCTTAATTGCTGCAGGTGGAGTGGATGACCTATCCTTGATTGACAGGGGAAAAAAGGATCCAGGACTGGGCACAGGAGGGGAGCTAGATTCCAGAAGGATTCTTCCAGGCATAGTTAAGAACTGAGGGTTTCACTGAATTTGTATTGCCTGTGACCACACACCAATGCCTTCTCCAGTTGTGCAGTTAGGGAGACACCTATTGCCACATGTAGAAGCCTAATGTGTTGAGTGGTTTCCATGAACTAGACACCTTGCTTGACTTATACTCCATCTTCACAACCCTTAAGGTGAGAGGCATTATTTCTGTTTTACAGATGAGGAACCCAAGGTCAGAGATGACGTAAGAGTATTCTCTATGACTGCACAGGGGAAGTCTTGGACTGTGTCAGTCTTAGACAGATAGGATGCATCCAGCCCAACTCTGCAGGTGCTCAGCTTATATGGGATGCATCTCGAATGAGACTCTGTCCTGGTCCCTCTTCACAGTGCCCACAAGACTCAAACGTGGGCACTTAAAGTCTTCATGGCTATTACTTACTTTGTTATCTCCTGAGGAGAACTATGGAGCTGTGGACTGTTCCCTGGGGAACTGCCAGAGTGCAGCTCAGTGAGCTCCCCACTTCAGATCACCCCTCTTTCACCATGTGTGCATGTGCATGCGAACGTCTGACTTGCTGCCGAGGGGCTGGGACATCTACCTGTAAACAGACATAGAAAGACATCCCTCTCAAATGTTTTTACCACTTCACATCTTTTAAAAAACATTTCCTGAGTGAATCTACTAGGCTGCTCATTGTAACACTGTGGTTATGTGTACACGTACATGTGGAATGCTTTACTTTAAGTTGTGCTTATCTCATTCTGCTTTTATTTTTTTCCAGGCACATGCTGCCTCTCTACCTGGACGAAACATTCTGAAGTAGAAGCCATGTCTCAGAGTCCCACAGTCTTTCCCCAAGAACCACAGTGTGGTGGGGTAGGGGAGGAGTTGCAGGGAAGCAAGGAGATGAGCTGGCTTTTTGAATAAAGATCATTTACAAACCTAACCTGATTTTCCCCAGGCAACCTCAGGCTTGGAGAGGCAATGGGACAGATATGTTTTAAGAAGAGCATCTCTCTGGTCTGGTCCCTCCAGGTGAATCCCAGGAAGTCCTAGCCTGCTCAGCCTCTTGGAGGAAATCCTCAGAAGCCTCCCAGATTTACCCCTCCTGGCCACAGCAGGTGTCAGGTTGTCTTGGTGACATACAACAACCAAGTGGCTTTGTCCTTCCTGCCACACATCTGACACAGGTCAACAGGACCCCAGGAGACTGATCCAAGTGGCATTTTTATTGTGTGGCTGCTACCACTGCACCAACCACCTGTAGACTGAATCAAGGAACTCACCATCACGTGGTCCTGTTGCAGGCCACAGAGCCACCCTGCCTTCCCGTGTCACATTACTGGTCAGCAGCTTCTTACCAGACACTCTTCCTCTGTAGGCCTTAACACTGGTTTCTGGAGGCCACGAGGGCCAGAGAGGCATCTGAGTTGTATGAGCCTTGTTAACCTCAGAACTGCTGTCCTCTGACAAGGGCCCATTGTCCTGGGACCAAGTTTGCACACCTGACCTTCTTTGGGTGAATTCCTCCCCTGAAAGCTCCATGGTTCCTCTTTCAAATAACTCCCTGGCAGGCAGGACTACCCTGCTGATCCTCCAGACATATTCATGCAGTGTAGGGGTCTGCAGCAGCTTAACCTCCCACAGCCTCCCTAGCACTTGCTATACCCCAGCTCCCACCAGCACTTTGAATAGGGGCCTGCTGAGTGTCCAGTGCTCTGCAGCCACTTGCTCAGGCAACACCCCACTCCCTTTATCCACATCAGAATCATACATGGGAATAGAATTTTTTCAGGTTATATCATAGGACTTTTGCTTAGAAAGCTATTTCATTCCTTAATTTTTATTTTAAAAGTAGTCCTTACATTATTTAAGTAAAATAAAATTTAAGTAGTCCTAAGTTTAATTATTTAAGCAACTAATCCTTAATAGTAAATTCACTAAAAAGGCTTAACTATTTTATCCTAAATACACATGAAGGTAGTTATTAGGAAAGGTTATCCAATTTATGGAAGAGTTGCTGAAGAATTGGAAACTTGGTAGTTAGCCAGAGAGCAATACACATTAAGCTTTTTTACTTTTTAGAGTAGAGTTCACAATATCCATTTTGTAAGTATTTCTCAAAGGTCTGCTTAAGGGGTTGGTGTATTCTCGTTGAGGCCAAAACAAAATTTTGGGCAACATAATTATCTTTGAGAATTTTGAAAATTTTCTGCATTGGGAACTCTACTAAGGGAAAAAAGTAAATTTCTTTTTTTTTTTTTTTGTTGGGGATTCATTGAGGGTACAAGAAACCAGGTTACACCGATAGCATTTGTTAGGTAAAGTTCCTCTTACAATCATGTTTTGCCCCCAAAAGGTGTGGCACACACCAAGACCCCACCCCATCACTCCTTCCTTCTCTCTGCTCGCCCCTTCCCCCACCCCCACTGTGTCATTAATTGTCCTCATATAAAAATTGAGTACATGGGATTCATGCTTCTCTATTCTTGTGATGCTTTACTAAGAATAATGTGTTCCACTTCCATCCAGGTTAATACAAAGGCTGTAAAGTCTCCATTTTTTTAATGGCTGAGTAGTATTCATGGTGTACACATACTACAGATTGTTAATCCATTCCTGTGTTGGTGGGCATTTAGGATGTTTCCACATTTTGGCGATTCTAAATTGCCCTGAAGTAAACAGTCTAGTGCAAGTGTCATTATGATAAAAGGATTTTTTTTCCTTTTGGTTAGATGCCCAGTAATGGGATTGCAGGATTAAATGGGAGGTCAAGCTTGAGTTCTTTGACAGTTCTCCATAATTCCTTCCAAAAAGGTTGTATTAGTTTTCAGTCCCACCAGCAGTGTAAAAGTGTTCCCTTCTCTACATCCATCCCAGCATTTGCAGGTTTGAGATTTTGTGATGTGGGCCATTCTCATGGGGGTTGGATGGTATCTCAGGGTGGTTTTGATTTGCATTTCTCTAATAATTTGGGATGATGAGCATTTTTTCATATGTTTGTTAGCCATTCATCTGTCTTCTTTAGAGAAGGTTCTATTCATGACTCTTGCCCATTGATATATGGGATTTTTGGCTTTTTTCATGTGGATTAATTAGAGTTCTCTACAGATCCTAGTCATCAAGCTATTGTCTGATTCAAAATATGCAAATATCCTTTCCCATTGTCTAGGTTGTCTATTTGATTTGGTTGTTTTCTCCTTAGCTGTACAGAAGCTTTTGAGTTTAATTAAGTTCCATTTGTTTACTTTTATTGTTGTTGCAATTGCCAAGGCAGTCTTCTTCATGAAGCTTTCCCTGGGCAGGTATCTTCCAGTGGTTTTCCTAAGCTTTCTTTGAGAGTTTTTGTTGTGTCATGCCTTAAATTTAAGTCCTTTGTCCATCTTAAATCAATTTTTGTGAGGGGAGAAAGGTGAGGGTCCAGTTTCAGTCTTTTACATGTGAATATCCAGTTCTCCCAGCACCATTTATTGAATGGGGAATCTTTCCCTGAAGGTATGTTCTTGATTGGATTATGGAAATTTAGGTGGTTGTAAGATGTTAGTTTCATTTCCTGGTTTTCTATTCAATTCCAAACATCTATGTCTCTATTTTTGTGCCAGTATCATCCTGTCTTGACCACTATGGCTTTGTAGTACAGCCTGAAATCTGGTATGGTAATGCCCCCTAGCTTTTTTTTTTACTAAGAACGTCCTTAGCTATATGGGTTTTTTTTTTTCTCATTCCATATAAAATGCAGAACCATTTTATCCAAATCATGAAAGTATAATGTTTGTATCTTAATAGGGATGGCATTAAATAGATAGATTGCTTTGGGAAGTATAGACATTTTAACAACGTTGATTCTTCCCAGCCATGAGCATGGTATGTTCTTCCATTTGTTAATATCCTCTGCTGTT
>CAUYON010015978.1:0-16383 GCA_963573935.1 Arctocebus calabarensis | reverse complement strand
AAGCATTCCAAATTGTATATAAAATCAGCACATTATACCTCATAAATGCATTAATGTACACAGTTATGATATAATAAAAAATTGTTAAGGGAGAAAAAAATATGGCAACAACTCACCAAAAGCATGACTCATACATGGCTGCTCCTTCTCATTGTTAACAAAGTAACAACATAAAGTATGTGATGTGAGTGTGGGCCCAGAGTATTGGACTGGAATCTAAGTAGAGAGCATAAAGGCACATGCCCAAGGGGCCTGGAGGGATGGGTTGGCACCCATGGAGCATGACCTTTGTTTGTTCAAGTATTTCATAGCAAGAGATTAGTTCTATATTATGGATACATGTGATAAATCCTATTTTACTTGACTATTGGACAAAATGCTATTCCTTTTTGCATTTCACAAAGTCTCTTTTCTATAGAGTTTCTAGAAAGGCCATCACGAGAGTAGAAAGACATACATGGATGACTTGGAATAGATGAAACCTGAGGTACAATCTTGGCTCTGCCTCTTATTAGTTAGGTCTAAATTTTCTTAAACAGTTCAGTAGGAAATATTACTTATTTCATTGAATTCTTGTGTGAAATCAAGGAAGGGAAGGATATTAAGAGCCTAGACTATACAAGGCACTCAAAAGTGGTAACTATTATATTTCATCCAAATAAAAGAGAAAGTATATTGGTGCTCTAGTGAAATCTCTTTTTAAAGGTATCTATCCATGCCCCCTAAAGGAGAGCTGATCCTTATTATCCTTAACAAGTTAGTGGCAAACAGAATTGATTATAATTTCAATTCATCACTTTTTCTAGGGGGAGCCCCTAACCCTTCAAGCAAAGTAGGAAGATATGGAACAAAAAAAGGCAGGAGTCCCATAGTAAATGATGGACTTACAAGAACCCAGATTTGATTGTAAAGAGTTTTTAAAAGAATTCTTGTAAACACAGGGTTAACAGCCCCCTGGAGCAAAGTTGTTCTGTTTCACGTTATCATTTCTTGGTTTCTGAAAACCAATGACTCAAACTGAGCTGCCCTTTTAGCCTGGGAAATCATTAAAGCGGAAACTGGGGGAGGGAGGGGGGAGAGGCTTTTTGTGATTTTCTCTGAATGAATTACCAGTGATTAGAGCTAATTTCAATGTTGGATCCATCCAACTGTGTTACCTTGAGAAGTGGAAGCACCTTGCCCTGCCCTTTTCCTTTCTTTGTTCGCCTCCCAGGCACAGCTCACTCACTCTCCCACACCACTGACCTCTCACACACTGACCTTCAGAATCTGGAAGCTTCGGCTGCCTCCCTAGGGAAGGGCTTTGCGGAACCCGCCCACTCCAACCCCACCCTCTAGTCTTTTCTGGCAGGTGTTGGTTAGCTAAGTTTTCCTTCTGCGTGATTTTTCAAAAGGAAATGATGCTTTAAATTTCCTCTTTTTCCATAATCTACCTCCTCACTTCCCCCATTAGCTAGGTAATCATTGTTTCATGGAGATAGCAAATGTGTGGGTGGGCAAAACTAGGCCTCATGGTGAAGAGGCTCTGAGAGTCCTTTGGTTAATTATGATAAAGGCAAAAACAGCTTTTTTCCCATTCCCAAGTAGGCTAGAGAACCCCGGGAGAAGATATACCAAACAAAGGCACCTGGCGGGGTTGAATCAGGTGCTTCTACAGGGCCTGTCTGGACCACTTGGAGATGCTCAGGAAAAGGGCAGCTGTGACCTTCTCTGCATCCTCCCACTTTCCTTCTCTGCCAGGGAACAGACACAACAGTGCTTTAGGGAGGGCAAAGCTAATGCAGGGAAAGAATTTTTAGATTCAATCTAATATGATTCAGTTCAGCCAACCATCCCTGAATACCAGTGTTGGAGTTACCGGGACTGAGTCAGGCCGTCCCGGTGCCCTCCTGGAGCTGTCTCCTAGGAAGGGAGATGGACATGAAGATGCCTTTGTCACAACACATGGGTCTTTCCCAAATGCCAGTGTGGTGCTCAAAGCACAGAATATGAGACTTTGCATCTTCTGTGTTAACCTGGATGGAGGTAGAACACATTGTTCTCAATAAAGCATCACAAGAATGGAGAAGCAACAGTCCCATGTACTCAACTCTGACACAAGGATAATTAATGATCTAGTACAAGGTAAGGGGTGGGGGGAGGGGAGAACAGAGAGAGGAAGGAGGGAGGGGAGTGGGGGGTCACGGTGTGTGACACAACTTTTGGAGGAGTAAGACAATTATAAGAGGGACTTTACCTAACAAATGGAACCTGTTCTTTGTACCCTCAATGAATACCGAACGATAAAACAAACAACCAAAAAACACAGAATGAAAATGTTTGCCTACCTGCACAAATTTTGCCATAGAACCATAGCAAGCAAATTACTATTTACTATTTTTCTTTAACCTACTATCTCTTTTTTAACTCAGCCTTATCTTAATCAATATTCTCTGGGAAATCATGGGTTGTCTGTATGGTTACTTTGTTATGAGTGTTCACTGAAATGACAGGACAAACAAGCACAGGTTTACTTGCTGATTTTTGTCTGCGCACCTCACGTGCTCTCAGCAGTGTGTGCGCCACCTGCCCGCCGGGAGGCAGTGTCCCCGGGATCTGTGCTGCATACAGGTGCCTGAGGAGGTCCCCAGAGGCTGATGTGGTAGACCCAGGGAGCAGGAGAAAGGCAGAGAGAATGTGGAAGATGGAGGACTTCCCTGAGCTTTCATTCCCAGGACTCTCATGGGAATTTCTCAGGGAGTTTTGGCAGGGAAGGGTGCTCTAGACAAAGTAACAGAGACCGAGTGCTAAGCTTAGAGTAATAGGGGAAGGAGTGAGGAAAGGAGTGAAAGATCATTCAGTCATTCATCCATTCATTCTGTGAGTATCTTATGAGCTCCTACTTTGAAACCATGTGACTGTCTGCTAATTTTCTGCAAGGTGCTGGGGAGGTATGATAGACAGTTTTGTTCTCAAGTTGCTTGCAATCTAGTTAGACAGGCAACAGGCATCCAAAGACAAGCGTTCAAAGGCAATGTAAGCTTAAGGACCAAAATAGCAATGCTCAGAGTTACTACTGAGTGTTCAAAAGAGAAGCTTGCATAGTAGATAGCACTGGCTGAGAAAGGCATCTTGAAAGTAGGAGACTTCGAAGAATAGAGCAGAATTTGGAGAGTAGAAGAAACAGTTCAGGCCTGAGAAACACATGAGGAGTGGCAGCCACAGTACCGGGATCACATGTCTCCTGTTCCCACCCAGATGAAGGCCCCCGCAGCTTCGAATCCAGGTTCTCAGCCTTACTACCCTAAGGGCTCTGAGAACTCCTGAACAGGTGAACATTTTTTGGTGAGTTCACATATGCATTTTTGGGAAGAGAGCATTTCTAGTTTTCAACAGATTCTCCAAAGAGTAACTCAGAACTGCTTCAGAGCTCCTGTAAATCTATTCTGATTTGCGCCTTTAATGACCACAGGCATCCATTTGTTGTTTCTTCACATCTCACACTTTTTTTCATTATAAGGAGAATCCAGTTTTCACAAACTTGAAGGGAAACAAACTTTCTCAGAGAGACTGGATTAACTCGCCCAAGGTCACTCGGTGAAACTAACCCTTCCCAGTGAGGTCGCACTCGGCTCACCCAAGCTTTCAACACACAGGATACTGTATTCAGTCCAGTTTCCCAGCGAGGGAATTAACACGTCTCTGGCTCAGCGTCTCCCCCCCCTTAGAGATTCTCCTGTCCTCAGTTCTGGGAAACACCTCTCCAAGTATTTTGCCTGGTCACAGACCATATGTCGAATGTTAATTTTCTCCCTTTGAAAACTAATTTTGCTAACCATCATGCTTTACTCATCAGAGTCAATCCTTTGGAACTTATCGAAAGTAAGCAGGCTTTAAATACCCGCGACACAGCCAGTATTTTTAGCACAATATTTCATTACAACAGTAGCACGCAAATCCTATATGCAAAGACAGCATTGCTATTTGAAAATCAATATGGATATAAACCTGCTTACAAATTCAATGCTTAGAAGTGATGTTTGAATTAACTATTCTTCTTTTTCTCTTTATCACACAAAAGTTGGGTGAGGATCATAATCAAGCCTCATGGTTCTTATTTCCTAATTTCATTTATCTCACTTGTTTCCTATCAGCCCCTCCCCCTCACTATACCAACCCAGATTATTTTGAAGCAAATGCCATAGATCATATAATTTTACTCTTAAATATTTCAGCATTAAACAGGATTTTAAGTAGACTTTGTTATAAATAGTATGGGCCACTTGCCAGGTCATGGAAAAGTCTTACACTATATTATAGCACATGAAAGTATTTATTTAAACAAGACCCTCCTCGTTTCTCTGAAACACTTACTTGGTAATTTCTGTGAGTTAAAAGCTTCTTTGATAATAAAATCTGCCACATTTTCAAGAATCGCTGTTACTAGGCATTATAGTTTTAGTCATGTGAATTCAGTGTAATTAAATACATAAAGTCAGTTTAGCTATAAGGTTTATTTTGAAAATAGGAATTTGTTTTGATGCCATTGATACATGAAGGAACAATTTGAACATAACCGAATTTGACATTTGCACAATTTCATCCCCAAGAAACATGAGATAAGTGCAGAGAACTATACCCAACTGAACTCAACCTCGCAGGAATACAGAATGTACACACCTCCACTTCGGTTCCCCTGTTGTCTTCAGCCACACTACACACCCCTGGTGCTACAGCTTTCCCTTGGGTTCCAGAGAACCCCCTCCCGCCACTTCACAATCACTTGTAACCTGCAACCGTTCCCACCCCCGCTGCCATAGGAAATGCCAGGTCTTCTTCAAGGCAAAGTACAACATTTATTGTTGTATAATATTTATGCATTTCTTATCCTTTAACGTGGTTAAACTGTGCTAAAGTTTTTATTAGTTTCCTGTCTTTTTTTTTCAATGTATCCCAAGTTTTTGGAAGTTGTACCCCAAATCCAGGGCTGGATAATTCTTAGCTGGGGGAGTGGAGTGGGATGTTTAGCAACAACCTTGGCCTGGCCTCTACCCACTATGTGCCATTAGCACAACCTCCCATACCCTCTAGTTGTAGCAACTAAAATGATCACAGACATTGCCAAATGTGCCCTGGGGAGAAAGGGAGAACCCCGGAAGATTTTGAGTAGTTGAGAACCATGGCCAAACCCCATTTCTCTTCAATCCTGTGTGAGAGATGTTTATTGTACTACTTTGCACAAAATGATGATTTTTAGAAATGGATATGTCCTATTATAGCAGAATTAACCATTGGCTCTATTGAGCCCTCATTAATATTATGTTCAGTGTCCTATTGGGTTCCACTCACTTTGTACTAAGCTTAAAATGTTAAGTCCCTGAATTTAGGTAATCACTGGCCTCTAACAGTGTCTTTACTTTCAAAGCACATAGACCTCAAACCGTATGGGATCTTATAACAAAAATAAGGTTAGCAACAATGGCTATCATTTATTCTGTTCTTCCTATGAGCCAAGCATGGGGCTATAGCATTTATGTTCAGTGTTACAGTTAGCCTTCTCAAGAGCCCATTCTGGGAGCCATTTATGTCAGCCTCCCCTTTAACAAGTGAGAATTCTTAGAAGAAAACTAAAACCCTGAAGAGTGGTATGATTTACCTGAGGTCAGCCATCTAGCATGAGGACACAGGGCCTTTCCTTCTAAATTTTCTTGCCTCTGGAGCCTCCTTCCTGAAGGATGTTAGCAACTGAGTTCCTTCTTCTCCTGCCAAAGCACACGACTTTCACCATAGCAGTAACTGTACCATTAAAATACAGCAAACAGCTTGAAAAGCCAAAATGCTCAGCCAAAGAGGTTGAGCTCGGTAAAAAATTATCTCCCATTACTGCAGTAATAAAACTATGTGAACATTAAAACAAGGTGGTAGAAAAAGAACTAATTATATGGAAATATGTTGATGCTTTATTTATCCAACAGCATGTATATCTATGTCTACAGAGAAAAATGCCAGAAGACATTAGCTCAGCACTGGGATTACTGATCATTACTGACCTCTTCATTTTGCTTACCCATACTTTTGAAATTTTAAAAAATGCATATGTATTACTTATATATATATATATATATATTTTTTTTTTTTTTTTTAGAGACAGAGTCTTACTTTGTTGCCCTCAGTAGAGTGTGGTGGTGTCACAGCTCACAGCAACCTCCAACTCCTGGGCTTAGGTGATTCTCTTGCCTCAGCCTCCCGAGTAGCTGGGACTACAGGTGCCCGCCACAACGCCCAGCTAGTTTTCTGTTTTGCAGTTCGGCCAAGGCCAGGTTTGAACCCGCCACCTTCGGTATATGGGGCCGGCGCCCTACTCGATGAGTCATAGGCGCCGCCCTACTTACATTTTTTTATAAAAGAAAACATGCTTTTAAAGAGACAATTGAAGCCTAAGATAGCACAAGAGATAATGAAAGGGGAATTAGACATTTAACGAGTTCAAGTTGTATTAAATTCTAGAATACAGAAAGAACTTGCAGATGTGATTACAAAACCACTGTCAGCAATCTTAGGGAAATCAGAGCCTGGGAGCAAGGCCAGGGAATTGGAGACAGGAATATGTTATTCTAGTTTTCAAAAATGAAAAAAATGTAGACTGTAAAAACTAGAAGGTAACGGAGCTAATATTCAGAACCTGGTTATTATACATATTTTATGAACATTTAGGAAAGAGCTTAGCCAGAGTTGGTTGGGAGCCTGCAGAAGTCCAAGTCATCCTTGGCCTAACTTTATTTCCTCTTTCAATAGTTTATTTTTGATAGATCAATAAAAATATTCCAGACATCATGCACTTCTGTTCCAGCAAGAGCATTTGATAAACAGATGTGTTCTTTTCCTTGTGAAGAGGAAAAGATGATAATTTAATGAATTAGATTCACAACTAACTAAATTATTAATAATTGCTACCAATGACTGCAAACTGCTTGTCCCAGGTAACATGTAAGCTTTTAGCATCACCTTGTCAGATGGATGTCATTGTTATTTCTACTTTTAGAAATGGAGAAGTGGAGGCTAGCAGAAATTGAGTCC
The DNA here is from genome assembly GCA_963573935.1 of Arctocebus calabarensis. Lineage (NCBI taxonomy): Eukaryota > Metazoa > Chordata > Mammalia > Primates > Lorisidae > Arctocebus > Arctocebus calabarensis. Next base: position 9,327 of record CAUYON010015978.1, on the reverse strand, counting down.
TATTCTTAAAGACCCATCGTGTGTCAATAACAGAATTGGGATTTCTGCTTTCAACTACGCTACCCTCTACTATGCTCCTAATAAACAAATGGGGACTGAAATGAGAGGGCTAATCTCAGGTCACAGGTCTTTATCCTGTGCATTAGGTTGAGAAGTGCCTCAGAAGAAAATACAAAACTGGTATTTGTCAGACTGGCAAGTGACACACAGCTGGGAGTGTAACCACCCCTGTCTTAAATTCCACTTGTTTTCCTTTGATTTGAGGAGTGAACTCTCCAGCTGGAGGGGCTGGGGAAGGAGAAATAGCTATGGGTAGAAAACAAATTTCAGTCTTGTTTCCAAAAATGCCATTCCTAAGGTTACTAAGAGGTTCAGTTTTTTCAGAACTTTCCACTGGACATTTTGCCTGAATAAGAAAGACTCCTTTGACCCATTTGTTTCACTAGTTTCTTCAGCTGCAAATACATTTTTGGCCACAGTGTGTGTGTGTGGGGGGGTGGGGTGCAGGGGGAGAAATCCTTCTGGCTCAAAAAATAAAGGATTTATCTCTTTTTAAAACTGCCCCTAAAAGTACTTTGTTATGGAAGTTGGAAAGAAGGAAGAAGAAAGAGAGGAGAAAGAGAGAGTGAAAGAGAAGGAAATTTTTAAAAAGAAGGAGGAAAGAAGAGAAAGGGAAAAAAGTAGATGGGAAACAAGAAAGAGAAAAAGAAAAAATGAGAGAAAGAAACTTCTTTATGCGGTATAATCAAATTCCTCTTTAAGGCAACAGGGTAAAATTAAAGGGGTTACAATTTCCCCAGCTGTTTGGTCTGGGATGCAGTGTAATCAAGCCCGCCCCCCATCTGGCCCCCAGGAGGCTGGGACCTCAGAGGCAGAGCTGCGGCTGCCAAACCTCATGAACTCTTGCAGCGTCCACTGTGTGCTGAGTCAGCAGGAGCAAGGGGGTCGGGGTGGAATCTGACTGTTTCCCATGTTCATTCTTCCGAGTGCCACTGACAGAATATGTCGGTGAAGGGTGATATCCTGGAACAATCAAGGTCATTTCTGGTTTGGAAACACTTCTCAGATCCTTCCTGACTCTGCAGAATTTGACTTTATGGCAAGATTATTCTTAGCTAGTATTAGGAAATCTGCACAATGAGGATGTGACTGGGCATGTGACCCAGGATTTGTGTTCTGCTGGGCTTAACTTTATTTTTTTCTCTATCAATAATATATTCTGGCATACTTTCACTCATGGAATGCCCTGAAATCATTTAAAAAGTAATAATACTAAAATAAAAAAAAGATATAGAGTATAAAGCTGTATTACTTGGCAGAAAAAGTACCTATGTTATATTGGTCATAGGAGCACAAATGTAAGATGACACAATTAGGCTCGGCGCCCATAGCTCAGTGGTTAGGGCATCAGCCCTATGCACCAGGGCTGGTGGGTTTGAACCGGCCCCGCCTGCTAAACAATGACAACAACAAGAAAAATAGCTAGGCATTGTGGCAGACACTGGTAGTCCTAGCTACTCGGGAGTCTGAGACAAGAGAATCGCTTAAGCCCAAGAGTTTAAAGTTGCTGTGAACTGTGACGTCTCAGCACTCTACCCAGGGCAACATAGTGAAACTCTTATCTCAAAAAAAAAAAAAAAAAGACACAATTAACATCATTATCTCTAGGTGGGAGAATTGCAAGTAATTTTAAAATTGAATGCTTTTTAATATTGTTTGCATTTTTTTTACCTCATAATTATACCTAATGTGTACAAAGGACCTCCAGTGTGCCAGGTACCATGCCAAGTATTTCACCTAAAACATTTCAGAGAATACTTGCAAGAGACCTGTGAAGTAGATACTCATTTTACCAAAAAGGCAACATTCTTAAGCATCTTGCTCAAAGTTAGAAAATGCCAGAAGATAAGACTCAAACCCAAAACCCACACTAAAGCCAATTCTCTTAACGACCATGTGACAATATATTTTTTCTGAAAACAAGAATCTCTTTAAAGGGAAGTATATTCTGACAATTGGTTAAATCAATTTTCAAATAAAATGCAGCTATTTGAAAGGAGTGGATAGACTCAAGGTTAATGATATGCAAAATGTTCCTGCTACTTGATTATGTGGACAAGTATAAGAGCTACAAGAATCATTCTAGGTGTGTGTGTGTGTGTGTGTGTGTGTGTGTGTATGCACACATAGTGTGGGGGGGTGCATAGAAACAGCATTAAAGTATCAATTCTGATATGTTAAGTGCTACTCTTTCAGTGTTGGGGCAGGAATAATTTTAGACACTTCTTTTGATTTATAATATTGTCAAATTTTCTATACTATCAAGTATTACATTAGTACTAAGGAAAGAAAAAAGACAAAAGGCTGTCCACCTGCCTTCCTGACGTCTAGTACAGCTGCCTGAACTTCCACTCCCTCTTCAAGGGAACTTCTCAAGTTATAGCTTGCATTTTCCTTTTCTTTCCATAGGGCTCTTTCACTCCATGGGCTTTCTCTTTCTTTGGCCAAATCTTGAGCTGGTGCCTTAGGGACAGGAACAGAATCCATGACTGCCCGGAGTTGGCAGAACACCGGGAGATAAGCCTACCTCCAAAGTTTCACAACTCCCTTTCGTTTGTTTGCACAGCAGGCAGCCCACAGAGGCCAAGGCCTGGCTTATCAGAGATAAAGACTCTTGACTCCCAGGACTCAGGGTGGAGATTGTGGCCATGGGACAGCTGGAAATATAAAAATCATGTCAGATTTTTTGCAAAGACATCCACAAGTCACACCTGGATAACTTCTCTTGCACTTGAAGGAGAGAGGCCATGTGCCAAGTGACCTGCCCTTACACATGCTGTGCTCTTTCGTGGACATGCATTCATTCATTCAAGAAATATGCATTGAGTGCTTACTGTGTGTAAGATTCTGTTGCAGGAGTTTGGAAGCCAGCAGACAGCAAAACTAATGAGGAGGTATGAAATATACATGACAGCTGGCCCATAATTTGCTTATGCCTTAAGATTATGAATTTTAGATCCACCCTGAACACTTCCATGATCATCTAAGGGGAACAAAATCAGGCACACTTTCTCCATATTGCCTTGTATTTTTTGGCATATATATATATTTGAGACAGAGTCTCACTAGGTCACCCTTGGTACAGTGCTGTGGCATCATAGCTCACAGCAACCTCAGACTCTTGGGCTTAAGTGATTCTCTTGCCTTAGGCTCCCAAGTAGCTGGGACTATAGGTGCCTACCAGCACTTATATTTTTTTATATATGTGTAGCTATTTGCTTATATGTCTTTTGCTCAATGACCATGGCTTCAAACATGTTGGTTCAAATCCTGTTTTTACCACTCAACTAGCTGTGTAACACCACCTCAGTTACTTAACTGTCCTGAGACCCAGATTTTTCATTTGTATTATAGATACGTTACTACCTATCTTGAAAGATTTAGAAATAAAAACCTGTCCATACAAAAAATACATGCAGATGTTTATAGCATCCCAAATTGGAAATAAGGCAAATGTCTTTCATCTGATGAAGGGATCATCAGACTATGCTATATCCATCCTACAGAATACCACTCAATAATTTTAAAAATTGATACATTTAATATAGAGAAACCTCAAATACAATAGAACCTCAATAGTTGACTACCTCCCTACACTAACCAACTCTTTAAGTTCACCTAATTTTCATAGACCGGACATGCACCAGATGTACATATCAGTACAGACCTAATTCCTTATATTGACTACCTCCATAGGACCAGTTTGTTATAGTCCCCTGGTGGTCAACTTACAGAAATTCTCCTGTATTTTAAGTAGAGTGAAAGAAGAACCAAAAGGCTACATACAAATTGATTCCATCTATATGACATTTGGAAAATATAAATCATAAGATCTAAAGAAAGATCAATAGGCCAGGTGTGGTGGCTCACGCCTGTAATCCTAGGACTTTAGGAGGCAAAGACAGGTGGATTTCTTTCTTTCTTTCTTTTAGAGACAGTATCTCACGTTTTTGCCCTCAGTAGAGTACAATGGTGTCGCAGCTCACAGCAACCTCCAGCTCTTAGGCTTAGGCAATTCTCTTGCCTCAGCCTCCTGAGTAGCTGGGACTACAGGCGCCCACCACATGCCTGGCTATTTTTTGTTGCAGTTTGGCCGGGGCCAGGTTCAAGCCTCCATATATGGGGCCAGTGCCCTACTCACTGAGCCACAGGCACCGTCCAACAGGTGGATTTCTTGAGCTCAGGAATTTGAGACCAGCCTGAGCAAGAGCAAGACCTGTCTCTAAAAACAGCCAGGTATTGTGGTGGGCACCTGTAGTCCCAGCTACTCAGGAGGCTAAGGCAAGAAGATCACTTGAACTCAGGACTTTGAAATTTCTGTGAGCTATGACACCATAACACTCTACTGTGGGTGACAGAGTGAAACTCTGTCAAAAAAAGGAAAGAAAGAACAAGAAAGAAAGACGATGCTTGTTTATGTAGTTCACTAAAATTTGGCAAAAGGAATTTTTTTTAAATGATGGAACTTGGCCGTATCTTGATTATAGTGGTGGTCACACAATTGTGTGCATTGATCCATCCTTGTAGAACTGTACTCTATACAACTGTGTTGGAGGAATGGATAGAAGGAAAATAGGAAGGAAGAAAAGATGTGCAACCTGAAACTTAGGGGATTTAATGCCTCTGAATCTTTTACCAATATGGGGAATAAATTCCCCAAATATTCACATGGCTTCTTAGAAGATCCCCACAAAACAACTGATCTCACTGGATACCAAAAAATCAGCTTTCAACGGAAAAGAAGCCATAATCTGTAAAATAATTTAAAATGATTTATTCTGAGCCAAATTTGAGGACCATGGCCTGGAGCCATGGGCTCCATGGCAAGAAGCCTTGAGCAAGTAGGCTTGTGGTGGGGTTACAGTTTGGTTTTATACATTTCAGGGAGACAGAAATTATAGGTAACGTCATAAGTCAAAGCATGGAAGGAATTCATTGATTTGGAACAAAAATGTGGGACACCTTAAAGAATGTACTTATAGGTTACAGGTGAGTTTAAAGAATCTTTAACTAACAATTGGCTGAAAGAGTTAGAGAAAGAGTCTGCAAAAAGGGATGCTTGAGTTAAGATAAGGGTGTTAATCAGAGACAAACTACCTGAAATATGCCCAAGACTCAAGTGGTTTGTTATGTTTATTGAGGACATCCAGATATGTCTTGCACAGCCTTAGCCCTGTTAATGAGTCACAAAAGACATTATAAGGCAAGTCTAATCTTTTTCTTATGGCGAGCAATTCCATTCTAGGGGATCCCTTTGGCCAAGAAGGGATCCAGTCAACCAGCCAGTGGAGGGAGAGGCTTAAGACTTCATTTTAGGTTGAACGCAGTAGCTCACATCTATAATCCTAGCACTCTCAGAGGCCGAGACAGACAGATTGCTTGAGCTCAGGAGTTGAAGGCTAGCCTAAGCAAGAATGAGACCCTGTTTCTACTAAAAACAGAAAAACTAATGATTCTCCAACAATTTTCAAACAAATAGAAAAACTAGCCAGGTGTTATGGCAGGTGCCTGTAGTCCCAGCTACTTATGAGGCTGAGGCAAGAGGATCTCTTGGGCCCAAGCGTTTGAGGTTTCTGTGAGCTACAATGATGCCATGGCACTTTACCCAGGGTGACGGAGAGAGACTCTGTCTCAAAAAAAAAAAAAATTTTTTTATTTTAGTTCACATGGCCAACTCAGTCATGCAGCTTTGCCTTTGCACTGGCCCCTTCCTTGCTACATGCCATTTTTCCTTGCTTCTGCTTCTTAGCATGACACTCTATAATAAAACAACACAAAACTTTTGCTCCATGCTTTGCTTTGAAAGAAAGGGACATGAAGACTCTTGTCATGACTGTGAAATTAGGTTCTTGCCAATAGAAATAAGAGCAGAAATCATGTGTGCTGCTTTTTGGTTCTGAGCCTTGGGGCATGCTCACCTTTGTACTCTCCTTCCTCTCCCTGCAAGCTGAAACCCAGACTGCAGCCCAGAATTAAACATGTACATATACTCGACATGCTAAGTGACCACAGACTGACAATGTGGAAGAAATTTGACTCCTGGATGATCCTGTGGAAAAAAGACCCTGCCAATCTAGATGACAGTTCATCTCAGAACTGTTAGGTAAGAGAGGAGAAAATCGCCATATTCTTTAAGCCACTGTATTTTTTAGTCTTTTTGTTTTAGCACAGGGGTGGAGAGGCTTTTCATGTTGGAAGCTGCATTAATTTAGCTGCAATTAAACAAGGTTGCATTCAAGAAACTTCAATTAGATATACTTAAAGATATATATTTAAAAAATCTAACTACTATGTACTTAATATATTTTTAAAAGAATGAAACTTTATTAACTAACCTTTTAATGACTTTGTTGTGTCTGCTTTTTGTTGGAAAGCATTTAAATATTTAGTTGTAGCATGGAGGTTGATAGTTTCAGTTGATTATCTAGATGAGTATCAGTCATTTGTGACCTTAAGGGCATCTTGGTTTGGGTTACGTAGGAGAATGTAGATTTCTTGCAATAAACGAATGAAAAGGAAAACACCACTTTTGAGCCATGTTGCCAAAGGTGTGGATATTCTGCATTTTTCCATATTTCAACTGGATCTTTCTTGGCATCAAACAATGACTTTAAAATGTCTTCTACTCAGAGCTCAATCAATTCCATCTGTAGTTTCTTTTTTTTTTTAATAAATTTCTAATTTATTTGCTTAGGGTTAAATTACAAAGCAAAGGAATATAATTTCACTTCCAATTCTCACTCAATTTTATGTAAATTGAACCATGTATCATTCTGTTACACTGTTTCCTAGATTTTATATATAAAATAATCTTTTCTTGATTTTTTTTATTTTGAAAATTTATTTTAAAAATCTCATTATAATTATCTAGAAAATAGTGGACAATATTTATGGTTTCTATTGTTGAGGTTTTTTTTCTTTTCTTTTCTGTTATTATTGTTATCATTAAATCATAGCTGTGTACAATAGTGCAATCAAGGGGTACAATGTGCTGGTTTCATATACAATCTGAAATATTTTCATCAAACTGATTAACATACCCTTCCTGGCAATTTCTCCATTATTATATGAAGACATTTGTATTCTGCATTTAGCAAGGATCGCCTGTACCCTTCTAAGATGCACCATAGGTGTGGCCCCACCAATTACCCTCCCTCCGCCCCAACCTCACCTCTCCCCTCCCTACCCTTGCCCCTTTTCCCATATTCTTGTGTTTTAGTTGGGTTGTACCATTCATACAACAGCTATAAATTAGCTTCATAGTAGGGCTGAGTACATTGGATACTTTTTCTTCCATTCTTGAGATACTTTGCTAAGAAGAATATGTTCCAGCTCCATCCATGTAAATATGAAAGAGGTAAAGTCTCCATCTTTCCTTAAAGCTGCATAATATTCCATGGTATACATGTACCACAATTTATTAATCCATTCGTGCATCGATGAGCACTTAGGTTTCTTCCATGACTTAGCAATTATGAATTGGGCTGCAATGAACATTCTGATACAGATGTCTTTGTTATAATGTGATTTTTGGTCTTCTGGGTATATACCTAGTAAAGGAATTATAGGATCAAATGGCAGGTCAATTTTTAGATCTGTAAGTAGTCTTCAAATATCCTTCCAAAAGGAACGTATTAGTGTGCATTCCCACCAGCAGTGTAGAAGTGTTCCCTTTTCTCCACATCCACGCCAACATCTTTGGTTTTGGGATTTTGTTATGTGGGCTAATCTTACTGGAGTTAGGTGATATCTCAAAGTAGTTTTGATTTGCATATCTCTGATGATTAAGGATGGTGAGCATTTTTTCATGTGCCTGTAGGCTGTGTGCCTGTCTTCTTTAGAGAAGTCTCTCTTCAAGTCTTTTGCCCACCCTGAGATGGGATCACTTGTTCTTTTCTTGCTAATATGTTTGAGTTCCCTGTGGATTCTGGTTATTAAACCTTTGTCGGAGGCATAACCTGCAAATATTTTCTCCCATTCTCAGGGCTGTCTGCTTGCTAAACTTACTATGTTCTTGGCTGTACAGAAGCTTTTTAGTTTGATCAGGTCCCAGTAGTTGATACTGCTTCAATTGCCTGGGGAATCCTCCTCATAAAATATTCACCCAAGCCAATTCCTTCCAGAGTTTTCCCTGCACTTTCTTCTAGAATTTTTATAGTTTCATGTCTTAAGTTTAAGTCTTTAATCCAGTGAGAGTCTACCTTAGTTAATGGTGAGAGGTGTGGATCCAGTTTCAGCCTTTTACAGGTCACCAGCCAGTTCACCCAGCACCCTTTGTTAAATAGAGAGTCTTTTCCCCACTGAATGTTTTTAATTGGCTTGTCAAAGATAAAGTAATGGTAAGTAGCTGGATTCATCTCTTGGTTCTAAATTCTGTTTCAAACATCTACCTCTCTGTTTTTGTGCCAGGACCATGCTGTTTTGATCACTATTGATTTATAGTACAGTCTCAGGTCTGGTAGTGTGATTCCTCCTACTTTGTTTGTATTTCTGAGTAATGTCTTGGCTATTCGAGGTTTTTTCTGATTCCATACAAAACGAAGTATTATTTTTTTAATAAGATCTTTAAAATATGACAATGGAGCTTTAATAGGAATTGCATTAAAATTATATATTGCTGGCTCTGTGCCTGTGCCTCAACAGGCTAAGGTGCCAGCCATGTACACCTGAGCTGGCAGGTTCGAATCCAGCCCGGGCCCGCCAAACAACAATGATAGCTGCAACCAAAAAAAATGGCTGGGTATTGTGGCGGGCGCCTATAGTCCCAGCTACTTGACAGGTGGAGGCAAGAGACTTGCTTGATCCTCAGAATTGGAGGTTGCTGTGAGCTGTGATGTCATAGCACTCTATCCAGGGTGACAGCTTGAGGCTCTGTCTCAAAAAAAAAAAATTATATATTGCTTTGGGTAGTATAGTCATTTTAACAATATTGATTCTTCCCAGCCATGAGCATGGTATGTTTTTCCATTTGTTAACATTTTCAGCTATTTCTTTTCTTAAAGTTTCATGGTTCTCTTTATAGAGATCTTTCACATCCTTTGTTAGGTAAACTCCCAAATATTTCATCTTCTTTGGTACTACTGTGAAAGGAATAGAGTCCTTGACTGTTTTTTTGGCTTCGCTATTGTTGGTATATATAAAGGCTACAGATTTATGGGTGTTGATTTTGTAGCCTGAGACATTGCTGTATTCCTTGATCACTTCTAAAAGTTTTGTAGTAGAATCCCTGGTGTTTTCCAGATATACAATCATATCATCTGCGAAGAG
>CAUYON010015977.1:0-37528 GCA_963573935.1 Arctocebus calabarensis | reverse complement strand
TTTTTTATTTGTGGTAATAGTGTTGAAGCCTGGGGATAGAAGGACATTAAGTAAGTGACTTTTTGTTGGAATAATTAAACTTTTGAGGGAAAGACTTAATATTTCCTATCTGTAAGGAAGTTAAGGAGGGAACAGGTGGTGTTTGGTTTAGAGTTATATAAGGTGGAACTATAGAGTAGGAGGTCATTGACATACTGAACTAAGGTTGAAGGAGAAGGATCATAGGACTGGAGGTCTCATCCAAATTATTTGGCCAAATAAATGGGGACTGTCATGGAATCCTTAGGGGAGTAAAGTCCAAGTAAGTTGGGAAGAAGTTTGAGAAGTAGGGTCACTCCATGTGAAGGCAAATAGGTTTTGGCAATCAGGGTGTAAAGGAATGGAGAAAAAGGCACCTTTGAGGTCTAACAGAGAAAAATAGGTGGTTTGAGGTGGAATGGTTGATAGGAGGGTGTATGGATTAGGGACTACTGGGTGTATAGGAATAACCGCAGAGTTGATGAGTCTTAGATCTTGTACTAAGCTATAGGTGCCATTAGTTTTTTTAATTGCTAGTATGGGAGTATTATATGGCGAGAGGGCAGGTCATAACAACCCTTTATTTAGGACATCTTGTATAATAGGTTGGAGTGTCAGGAGACTTGATTGAAGAAGTGGGTGTTGACGTTGAGAAGGAAAAACAGAGGGGTCTTTCAGTTTAACAAGAATTGGAGAGCAGGAGGCAACTGAGGGGTTTTTAGTGTCCTAAACCTCAGAATTTACTTGTTCTGATGGAATGCGCCAGGGTGATGAGTCGTTGATGGCTTGGGAAAGGATCTGGCAGAGTGAGGCAGAAGGAGATGGGTCAGGATTTATTAAATTAAAATTGAAAGTGAGAGTGGTACCTAATTGGGAAAGTATGTCACATCCCAGAAGTGGAACTGGAGAGGAAGGCAACACCAAAAGGGAATGTATAAATGAGAAATTGCTAGTTATGCAGTGTAAAAAAAGGAGTTTGACATGGACAGTGGGAAAAATCTTTTACCCTGACAATAGAGGTGAGAGACAGGGAGGTAGGACCATTGACCTTTTTTTTTTAAAGCTGAGAAGTTAGTTTCTGTGCTTAATAGAAAGGCGATCATTTTACCTGCCACCAAGGATATCAGGGTTATCCTTGGCACTATAGAGATGATCTTCATTGGGTGAGAGAAGCCAGGGTTTCATCAGTCTTCCGAAGAGGCAAGTCCCAACAAGCCTGCTGTAGGTCCTGTGGTTGGCTGGCCCTATGGCTTCTCTGAGTCAAGGGGAAGTCAGCCTTCCAATGGCTCTTTTTTTGTAAGAAGGTATGGCCCTGGTGGGTGCCTGGGATTGGGTGCCAGCGTTCTTCTTCACTGCATTTGTAGCATGATCAAGGTGTTTGGCTCCTGATGACTTAGGCAGGTAAGGAATGATGTCCTTAGTGACATTGTTTGTAATGCTTATCTTAAAGGGTATGTCTGGAGATCACAGCCTGGGGTGTCAAGGGTCTGTGCTCCAAGATGTTGGGGCAACTTTGGCTAAAGAGATAAGTTATGAGAACATTTTTCCCATTTATTGTTTTAGGATTTTAATTAGTATACTTAATTAAAAGCCTCAGTAAGGCGTTGAAGGATTTTTAGACTTATTTTGTATGACTTTCCTTAATTTATCATAATTGATAGCCTTTTTGGTGGAAATTTTTAAGTCTGTAAAGAATGCTGGTAATAAAAATGTCTTCACTTTTCTTCCAGCATTATCATTATAATTTTAATTTAGCTGGGAGTTAGGGACTACGTCCCAGTCCTTGTAGAATGTTTATTGTTTGACATATGAAATTGATCTGCTGCTTCTTTTGCCATCTCCTACACTCCTTTCGTCAGAGGTATTGGTTAAAAAAATAAAACCATTATGCCAGGTAAGCTGGTAGGACATAGTAATAAATTGAAATTCTTGAATAAAATGAGAAGGATTAGAAGTGAAGGAACTGAGTCTAACTTTAAGGTGTGTGAGTTTAGTCATGAGGAAAGGAATAAATAGAAATATCAACTCCAGTTACCTTGCGGAGCAGGGCTAGGAAGTGAGAGAGAGCTGAAGGTTTTTCTAATTTTGGATTCTGATGGGAATGGGATTGGGTAAGGGGACCGGAGAGAAGTGAAGGATGAGTAGTGGATGTTACTGTAGAATTATGATATGGAGGAGCTGGAGGAAGAAGGGGGTAAAGAGGTCCAGAATTCTTTCTTGGAGCAGCCGGAGGTAGACTGAGAGACAACAGGAAGAACTCTGAGGGCTAGTTGGAAGGGGAGGAGTTAGGAGATGAGTTTAGATTGGTTGCCGGGAAAGTAGGAGGGATAGAAGGTAAGAGGCAATTGTAAGGTTGAGGGAGGAGCCGAATATGGTGGAGCTAGAACTGGAATTACTCTGGTTACGGAACCAGTGGCCATTTGCTAGGCAGAGGTTTATTTGCTGGGTTGAATAGGTTGGGTTCAGGGAGATAGAGAGTAGAAAAGCTTTATGCTATAAGAATTTTGGAATCACCCAAACATAAATTAGACTTGGTTCTAAGATATGAGAAGTCCTGAACATAGGGGACCTTGATCCATTTGCCAAGGCACTGACAATAGTTACATAAGTTTTGAATTAAAGAAAAATTAAATGAACTATAGCTTGGCCAGATATTCCGGTTGTTTAGCTTGCAAAGTAGCCAAACTTGGGTAGAGAGTTTAATTAATTTTTTTTTTTTGGCTTTAAGTCTAATCATAATTTTACCAGGTGACATAATAAACACCCCAAGGGGGAGTTAGGTGGGATAGAGTAGCCTGCACCCATGGCAATTCGTCCTGGAAATAAAGCATGAGCAGAATCACGTGAGGACCAGAACAAAGGGCAGACATCTCCGCTGGCTGTGAAAATGAGGGCACAGTTTAGGATAGTCATCACTACCTATATCTGCATCAGACCCTTGGGGCCAAGGAGAGCTTGAGACCTGGCACCTGGAATTTTCATGTGAGGCATGGAAGCCCTGAGGTAGGCCATGCAAGGTCAATGGGAATAGGGAACTCAAGCCTCAAGAAACAGGTGAATCACCAGGAATATAAGCAACCTAGCCCACGATTAGGGAAAACTCATTCCCACAGGGGTACTTATGAAGTCTGGATGAGGTCAGTGTTGAGTGCTGGTTAGAGCGCCTTGGCAGATGGACACAAGACAATGTGGTGGTGAGTGCCGGGAGTGCTAGAAGAGGATAGGGAGCTCTTAGGAACTTGGGAGCGGTCCCTAATTAGATCCCATTTCTGACACCAGATGAAAGGGGAGCACTCGATTGGCATAAACCTCACAGAACACCAAGGCTTGTACAAAAGGTCTTTAATGGTGGGGAATGTTGCAGAGCAGCATTAAGGAGGAGAGAAGAGAGAGAGGGGGAAGAGAGGAGAGGAGTAGAGGAGAGAGAGAGAGAAAGAGAGAGGGAGGGAGAGAGACGAGACGGGGAGAGAGAGAGCGTGCCAAAAGGAAAGTGCATTCTTATATAGGATCAGTTGGCAGAGGTGACGGATGGTAGAATAGCCAATAAGGAGTTACTGCTCTGGCACAAAGCCATTGGGGGTGGGCCATAAGTTTGAAATTTTCAGTGGGTAATTGGGATAGGGAGATGAAGTTTTGTAATTACCTAACATAATCAATCTTAGAGCCCTGGTGTTTTCAGAGGGAGTATTGTCCCCCACACACACCACCTTGGCTTTTGACTTTGACCTTTAGAACCATATGACAATGCATTTCCATTGTTTTTTACCCAGTTATTGTCACTTTTTAAATTGCAGCCCAAGGAAATTAATGAAACCAGTAAGGATCAAATTGCTATTTCTATTATATTATTAATATGAAGTGGATTTATTAATAGTGGTTACACCTGGGAACTAAAGTTGGGGAAAGTCTTTAACACACTCATGTATATCATATTTAACAAAATTATTTAAAAAATACATATTTAGGCTGGGCATGGTGGCTCACACCTGTAATCCTAGCACAATGGGAGGCCAAGGCTGTTGGATTGCCTGAGCTCATGAGTTCAAGACTACCCTGAGCAAAAAGCAAAAACAGAAAAAGAGAGGATTGCTTGAGCTGAAGACTTGCAACTATGATGATGCCACGGCACTTTGCCCAGGTGACAACTTGAGACTCTATCTCAAAAATAAATAAATTAGTTAATAAATAAAAATACATATTTAGGAAAATAGTGTATTGTTAAATACTTTCATGCAGTCTTTTATGATAAAAAATGTTAAAAAATTACAGTAGCTATTACACAAAAATAAAAGAGTGAAATTGTCTGAAGAAATAAGTAAGAGTAGCATTAACCAAATGTTTATAACAGAAACTTTAATGTTATTAAAAATGATGAATGTAATGTTTTTACTATTTTTTAAAATTTGATAATTTATAGCTTACATTTATAAAATAATTCAAGTTCTCTTTAAAAAGACTAAGAGAGTAAAGCATTAGACATCTTTGATGTGCTTTTGCTTTTCCATTTCCAGTGCTTTCCATTCTTACTTAAATGTTTGTTCCATTCTTACTCAAAACAAACACCACTAATGACCTAATTTCAGTACAATCAAAATTTGAGAAGAAAAGATAGTATCTAAGTACATGTTTTAAACCTTCCAAACCTTGATAGGAACATCACAATGACAGAATTTTTCTTTTCCCTATTATGATAGTATGTCATAGTTAAAATGTTGTTGTTGTTTTTTACAAAATTAAATAAGGGAGTTACATGAATTCCTACTGAAGGATGCTGAAGATAAACAGACAATAACCATCTCACCATGAAAATTTTTTTAGCCAAGTGCACTATCCTTACCATTGTAATTGGTTGGGGCAGAAAGTGCACCACCACAAATAACAGAGTTGATTTTCAACAGCAATTCCCTCTCTATTTCATATTTCATATTTGAAACCAAGCTATTCCTTAAATTATAAATCCTGTGTTATCTTTTGCTTCATTCTGCCTCATCACTTATAGATTTCCAAATTATTCATTTCCTCTAGAGTCTTACTCTCTTTGCACATTTTATTTCATGTTTATTCCCTGTCAGATATTAAGTGCTCTCATGGTAGCAATCACGTGCCTTTGATTCCAATCCCTGAATCCCTGGTTCACTATCAGGGAACATTAAAAAAAATGTAAGAAACGAAATGGAAAAGTCCTATATTTGGAAAGGGGAGGCCAATTGTGAGATCCAAGTAATACCATCTTCATTTGGCCCAAAGTGCATTTAACACAAAATAAATTATTAGGATTTGTTTACTTATTTTAAAATTAATTTTTATCTTCAAATTTTCAGCAAAACTGTCTCTACAAAATGTAAAAATTAAAAAAATTAGCTGGGCATGGTGACATGCATTTGCAGTCCCAGCTACTTTGGAGTCTGAGGCAGGAGGATTGCTTGAGCTCAGGGATGTAAGGTTGCAGTGAGCTACAAGGCTCCACTGCACTCCAGCCTGGTGATAGAAGGAGATCCTGTCTCAAAAAAATAAATAAATGAAATAAAAACACAAACAAAACTTTTAGAAGTTTTCATTATCAATATTCTTAATTTTCTTCTAGAATAGGTGGAATGGCACATGCATGAAGTAGGTATATCAGAAATCTATCGCTCCAATTTATAATTTTCCCTACCTTTTGTAAAATTCTTCATTTAAATAAATTCTTCAAATTTTCTCACATTGAGATACATTTGCTATAAAAAATTTTAAAATATGAAGGTTCTAGAAAATGCTTAAGATGCACTTATTAGGTATAGTAATTCATTGTGTCTTTAAAAAGTTTAATAAATGACTTTTTTCAACACATAACTTGGGATCCCTACAAGTATCTTTTCCCTCTCTTCCTCCTCTCCTTCCTTCTGTTCTTTCTTCCCCTTTTTTGAAGGATTGGGATATTAGGATAGGCATATACAATTGTGACATCTGGAATCTGCTTAGGATAAAGAGAAAACTCTGGCTAAAGAGACAGCAGCACATGTGCTTTATTCACCTATAGCTTGCAGGTAGAGTGTCAGAAGCCAGGAGATGGGCATGGAAGGGGAAATGAGAGGATGCTGAAGATAAAGCCCACCTCTTCTATCTTTTTTTGAGTAGGGTGTATACTCATGAATGGACAAGGAAGGATCATCTCTAGCAGACTCTACCTGATTTGTCACTAATTTTTCTTTCCACAAGACACAAAGATCAAGAATCTACCAACATCTACTTTAAATCATGCATTATGCTGAATCTTTTGGTGGCAAAAGGGGCATAGAAGTGGTACATAGCATCTGTGATACAGGTAGAGATTATTAATTCTTGTTCAAGGTAACAACAATAAACAGGCTGGGCACTATGGCTCATGCCTGTGGTCCTAGCACTCAAGAAGGCCAAGGCGAGTGGATCTCCTGAGCTCAGGAGTTTGAGACCAGCCTGGCCAAGCATGAGATTTTTTCTACTAAAAATAGAAAAACTAGCCAAGCTGTGTTGGGTGCCTACAGTCCCAGACACTCGGGAAGCAGAGGCAAGAGGATCTTTTGAGCCCAAGAGTTTGAGGTCACTATGAGCTATACTGTTATGACACTCTACCCAGGGTGACAGAGTGAGACTCTGTCTCAAAGAAACAAACAAATCCAACAATAAACAAATAGCCAGGAATATACAGTCTTTCTTGGGACTTACTCTGAAATACTGACTCCTCGTGTTTCATTTAGAACTCGGCCTGCATGTTACCTGCTCAGATAGATCATCCCTGACCAAACTGAACATATTCCCACTTCTACCCCATAAGCCTTATTGTTCTCTATTACAGCACATTATTTGTTTCCTACATAGTACTTAATGTAACTATACTTGTCTACTTATTTACTTGCAAAAATGCTTACTATATACTAATATCAGGTAATACATTTATTTGTTTGTATAAGTAATGTCTTTGTAACAAAAAAAGTAGTTCCTTAGCTCTCCAATGTTTACACAGTGATTCTTGCTATACCTGGACCATATCAGTTAGTCGATAAATACCAGTGGAAAGAAGT
The DNA here is from genome assembly GCA_963573935.1 of Arctocebus calabarensis. Classification (NCBI taxonomy): domain Eukaryota; kingdom Metazoa; phylum Chordata; class Mammalia; order Primates; family Lorisidae; genus Arctocebus; species Arctocebus calabarensis. Next base: position 30,470 of record CAUYON010015977.1, on the reverse strand, counting down.
AGTAGGGAGGATTTTTAAAAATCTAAGTTAAAAAAAAACTAAACAAGAGACTATAATTCTGATTCTCAGAGATTCTGATTACATGGCTGACATTTTGATGCAGAGATGGGAAGAGAAGTAACATGTATCTCTGCCTCCAAATTATGTAAACATTATAAAAGAAAAATGATTACTTCATTTATTACGTTTAGTCAACATTTAATGCTCTTCATATGAAAGTTCCTGACCTCTCCTTTATTTGTAAAGGTCTTCGCATTTATGTATTATAAATCTTTATTGAGTACCCACAGTATTTCAAGAAATACGTGTATGTAGTTCAAGAGATTCAGTGAAACATAAGACAAACCTACTTTCTTCCTCAGACCAAAAATACAGTAGAACCTCCATAGCTGACTGCTTCCTACATTGACCACTTCCTTAAGTTGACCTAATTTTTATAGACCAAACATGCACTAAATGTTATGTATCAGTACCGTAGGCCTAGTTCTTTACATTGACCACTTCTGTATGCTGCCTGGTTTGTTAAAGTCCTTTTACTGGTCAACTTACAGAGGTCCTACTGTATATTAGTAAATACTGTCTTGAAGTTTTTTCATAATCACATCTTAAAAAGCATTTTTTTACCATACTTTTTTGAATATTTAGATATAAAGAATATTTTTCACTTACATTAAAATTATGTTTTCCCCTTTATTTGGAAAATGTGTCTTCTTGGCCTAGCTTTTATATTCTTACCTTTGTTAGAAACACAGATACAGAGTTTAACTTCACCATAAGGAACAGTTGTGCAAGTACAGGGAAGCAACAGCTGACATTTGGTTTCAGTGATGAAGAGACAACAAAGAATGGCAGGATGTGAGGGATTACAGAAAACACGCCCAAAATAAGGGGTACCACACTACTACGCTATGATCTCAATGTTTTCCATGCTTAAGTTTTCAAGAGATATTTTTAAAATGGAATTATCTTCTTTTAAAAATGTTTGGGGGCTAATTAAAAATTCAATAAATGGTGCTGGGAGAAACAGATAACCATATGTAAAAGACTGAAACTGGACCTGCACCTTTCAACTATATATAAAAATTGACTCCAGATGGATAAAAGATTTTAATCTAAGACATGAAATAGTAAAAATCTTAGATGAAAACGTGAGAAAAACTCTTATGAACGTTGGCCCAGGGAAAGATTTCACAAAGAAGGGTTCAGTGGTAATCACAACAAAAATAAACAAATGAGACTTAATTAAGCTGACAAGCTTCAGCACAGCTAAGGACACAACAACGAAAGCAAACAGACAACCTTCAGAATGGGAAAAGATATTTGCAGTTATGAATCTGACGGGGGCTTGATAACTAGGATCTATAAAGAATTCAAATTAATCAAGAAAAAAGGAGTGAACAATCCCATCTATCAGTGAGCAAAAGACATGAACAGATTCTTCTTTGAAGATATGAATGGTTAACAAACATTATGAAAAAAAATGAAGAAATTGTACACTAAAGAAAAAACCCACAAACTCCAGAATAAGATGAGGGATTTGCCTTACGGAAAAGTAAAGAAAAGCTGAGTGTCTAGAATCAGGGAAAAAGTCATCAAGAGCAGTCATTTCCAATCCTGGCTGCACATCAGTCATTTGGGGAACTTGTAAAAAATCTGCCTGCTTGGTCTCAATTGCAAACTTTTTGGAGGTTTTCGGAGTTAAGAGCCCAGGACATCAGCATTAGAAATAAAAATAACCAGAACAAAACTCTTCTGATGATTCATATGTGCAGCCAGATAAATTTCTGCCTTAAATTATCCAGTGATATCCAAACAAAATTCCGAAGGGTTCTGCAAAGGTGCCCAAAGCTCTCCAAAGAGAAGGTAGAATACTATGCTGCTCACTCCTTAATCTTATTAGTTCATTTTTATGTCTTATATATTGAATTTCTGAATAATATTTCATTTGAAAATAATAGTTTTGCATTAAAAATAATTCAAAGCAAGTTTATTTTCTCACTTCAATAGGAAATAGAGGCTTGGAGGGCTGATTCCAGAGACTTGCACAAAATATGCTGATTTCAAGAATATATTGCTGTCGCTTTGCTCAGAGACCAGAAAGATACTAGTACTTATACACGAGGTCTAAAGCAGTGGACGCTAGAATGCAGCTGCAGTGCCACTCCAGGCCTTCATAAATACCCTAATCATTTTCTCAGCGGAGAAAACAGAAAAAAAGATCTCATTTCAATTAAACCTGGGCAAATTTTCTGATTGATACAATTTATATCTACAATTCTACAGTAGAATGTAAGTAATGTAGTATTAATATTTATATTTCCAGTATTTGAAATTCCTTTCAACTCTAGGAAGAAATTAGCATGTGTGCTGAAGATCAATTTGCCAAATCCACGTCAGGATTCACCACATTAGGATTCTCTCTTAATGTGAGATGATTTCTAAAGGATAGGAAAAGGACAAAAAGAAAAAATATATATTATCATGAAGGAAGAAGTGGAAAGGATTTGGAAATGGGCAAAGAGAATACAAAAATGAGAGATTTCAAAACTTTGAAAATATTTGAAGAAAGTGAAATACAATACAGATTAAGAGACAGAATAGAAAGTTGAAAGGCCAAGAGAAAGTTCCATAAAATATTTTTTAGTTTTTTATATTCTTTTAGTGTAGAGATTGCTGTTGAGTGAAACCTTATCTTAGGGACAAGATTTGATTGTCTTCTTCTTATTATTACTACTGAGAGCTGGTTTGATGTTATATGTCTGAGAAATACTGATGATAAAATCTAGGAATATATTCCCATAATTGCATAATTTTAAGGATGAAAGTGACCGTAAGTGATCTCTTAACACTAAGTGGCATCTAATCTATGTTTGATTCTTTAAAATTTTTATTAAATGATATCTATGTGCTAAGGATTGAGGACCCAAAGGCGAACAAAATGGGGCTAGTCTGTACTTCATTATATTCAAGTTCATGAAACAGAAGACAAGTAAATGCATTACAGAGGAGAATAAACAGGGTGCTCGCAATAGGGAATGAATGGATGAGAATGGGGAATAATGGTAGATAGGGTGGTCAGGGAGTAACGGCATATCAATATTTGCAAAGCATTCCCTTGAAAGGGAAAAAGAAAGTATGAGAGTTCAAGGCACTGATGTCCAGAAGGGCCGAAATAGATTATTTTGAATGTGGAGTGTGATGAGACTGAGTAGACCTTGAGAAGCATTTCTAAAGTGTACATTTTAGGGTGGTACCTGTGGCTCATCAAGTAGGGCGCCGGCCCCATATACTGGCATCAGGTGGCGGGTTCAAACCCAGCCTTGGCAGAACTACAAAACAAAAATAGCCGAACATTGTACCAGGCGCCTGTAGTCCCAGCTATTCGGAAGGCTAAGACAAGAGAGTTGCCTAACCCCAGGAGTTGGAGGTTGCTGTGAGCTGTGTGATGCCACCACTCTACCAAGGGTGATAAAGTGAGACTCTGTCTCTACAAAAAAAAAAACAAGTGTACATTTTATTTAAAACTACTTCAATGTTGAAATTCTTAAGTTGGCTCAGAATTCGTAAAGTTAAGTCTTTTTGTATTCTAAATAATAAACTAGGAAAAAACATGTTCTTACAATACAGGTGAGAAATGATTCAGGCTTCTGCCTAGAGTGGTGCCAGTAAAACTAAAGGTAAGTGGATTGATTTGAGATGTACTATTTACAAGATAGGACTTGATAGTCTGTTGATATAGTAAAGAGAAGACTAGTGAAGGGAAGAGAGTAGTCACGAATGATAGCAAGGTTTCCAACTTGGGCAACTAAAGGGATAGTATTGCCACTTATTGATTAGCTGTAAGTTTATTAATGTTAATACCTTTTTGGATATATAGACCATCATGTAGTCTGAGATGTCTCTCACACTAGGATTTCGGACAGGTATTCCAGATGTCAACTTGTTTTGCTTGATATTAGGAACATTCTTCTGTTATTACTGTCCAAGGGAGAACACCCAAATAATGTGAAAGGAAAGCAGCAATCTACTGGTCAGTTCATAGTAACTATGTACAAGTTCTTCAGAACCTCTACACTGGTCTTAAACTCTATGGGAGTCATTGGTGTCATACCATCTCTGGAAAGCCAGAAATCTTAGGCTTTATAGAATAATTTCCCAAAACTGAAAAGGAAAGGAAATGAACAAAAACATGTTGAATTAGTCAATATTAATTTTTCAGGGATTTTGTATTTGTGAAGTTACAAAAATTTATTTATAACCCCCAAATCAACACTGTGGCACTTACATGGTCTTTCATGGTCATGTAAGTATGCAAAGCAACCTAAAATTTGAGTTACCTGATGTGGACATTCCTAGTTGACGTGGAAAATACTGCCTTTTTGATTCAGCTCTCATACTGTAAATAAGCCTCCTTTTGACAGTATATTTTGTGTACTTTTATGCCTTTTCTTAGTGATTTTTCTACCTAAAATGAACTAAGTGTAGTGGTTTGTAGTGTTTCTTAAGCACAAGAAGGCTGTGATGTGCCTTGCAGAGAAAATGTGTTAGAGTATTAACTAAAGTATCTTGAAACAAGGTTATGTATTGATCAGTTGGTAAGAATCATGTGACCAGAGGCTTGTAGGAACATAATCCCAGATTTCTCTTAGAAACAATAATTCTGTATTCATTAATTCAGTGTTTTGAGTGATTTTATAGAACTATCACTAGCAAGAAAAATAAACTACATATAAATACGCAGTAGTGAATCACAAATTACCTATAAAGAAACAATGTATAAGTTATTATAGATTTTGTAAGTTTGCTAATAGGGTTGGGTGCAGTGTGGCTCATGCCTGTAATTCCAGCAGTTTTGGAGGCTAAGGCAGAAGGATAACTTTTGAGGTTAAGAGTTCAAAATCAGCCTGGGCAACACAGTAAATCCTGTTTCAAATAAATAAATTAACATCTATTGAGCAGTCACAATGTACAATGCACTGTATTAAGGATCGTAGATACTTTGTTCACAGATGGGGTCCTGCTGTGTCACATAGGATAGAGTGCAGTGGAGCAATCATGGCTTATTGAAGCCTCAAACTCCTGGGCACAAGGGATCCTCCTACCTCAGCCTCCCCAGTAGCAGGGACATACCAACAAACCCTAACATTTTGTGATCTAATACGATACTGCTATTTACCTGAGATACCATATTTCTAACAGTATCCCAGGCAATGCTGATGCTGCTTTTGAGGGCCATACTTTTTGGTGGAGACTGTAGATCAGAAGACTGTTAAATATTAAGGTCTTAGAAAGAGAGAATAGTAGGGGTAGAGAAACAGAGGAGACTTTGGTCTCCTCTTCTTTGAAAATCTATTATATTACAACTTAATTGGGAAAAATCACCAACAAGAAGTTAATTGTGGCACTAAGAACAGCTTATACTGGAATTAAATCAAATAATTAGGCAGACTATTACCACATTTGAAAGATAGTGAAATTTATAAACCTCAGTTACTATATCTTTCCTATGTGCATATTTCATTCTTCACTGTTTTACTTCTCTATTCCCTTCCTTTTCTATACCCATTTCCTAGCATAATTATCTTAATTACTGCATTTCCTAAATCACCAGTATTTGTTGTAATTTGCTGTTTGACCCAAATGTCATTTAATAACATTCCCAAAATTCCAAGCATGTGATTTCTCGGTGCTTAAACATGGTACTTTCTAAGTTGTTTTGCAATGTGGTCATTTGTGCTTTCTAGAAATATATTAAAGTTTTCTTGGCATCCTAGTATAAATTAATTAGAAATGCTTCAGGACAATTTGGAAAGAACAGTAATATATATTATACACATATGCAACCCAACCATTTAACTACCTTTTATCTCTTAACTCTGTACTTACTTGATTTATCAAAGATCGTAAATGTTGATGTCAGAGTCAAACACCGTTTTTCCTATATATGTAGTATACTCTCTTTATTTGAAGGATTAACTTAATGAATTTTAAGTACATAAAATTTACTATATTTTATATGTATGTTATTAAATACATGTGTATTGATTTACATAAAAATACAATCCACATTAAGATATGGAACATTTATTTTACATATGAATACCATGTTATTTATCCCATAAAGTCTCTTAAATGTTATATCCTGTACTGTATGTTATGCAAAATATGGTACATGCTTGGATTCTATATTATTTCTATCACCTATAATTTCCATTATCTTTAAATCCTTTTATCCTGTTTTATACAAATGTGGGTATACTAGGTTAGAAACTAACTTTGGGGCCAATTTCAATTTTTTTTATAACTCAACTCTACTTCTGTCAATCTATTATATGCTAATTGTAATGTTTTCTTCCTGTTTTTCTATTGCTATTTTCTTATTTCCTTACCACCTTTTCCACAATCTAAACAATCGAAAATTATATATTCTATTTTTGTTCCTAGCACTTAATGTCAAATTTACTAATATTAACTACTATGTGATGCAGGAACCATTGTTATTCCCCAGGCAACATGTATATACTACAAGATTTTATACACTTCCCTCCTCAATTGGTGACTTGGAAGTTTCTTTTTACACTATATAGTATTAAGATTAACATTATGGACAAACTTGCTACTTGCCCCTCTCCCTATAATTAAAAATAAGGAGGAAAAACCTGTAGTGACTGTTTTCCAAGTTTGTCTTGTCTACGAATATTTTCTATTTTACAATGTTTAGCTTAAGAACATTCTTATCTACAATGCAACCTGCTGAAAATAAAACACTATTTGCCCAATATTTTCAACATCCGACATGCCTTTTCACAGTTTAAACCTATCTAAACTTAAATTTCAGGCCCAGCTTACATTTCTATTTTTGTATTTAGTTTTAATACTCTAATGTTAACACTTTAAACTTAATGCTCCTTAACTAGTTTTTTTTTTCTTTTACCACTAGACCACTAGTAATCCTTAACTACCATTAATTCTTTCTAACAACTACCTCCCTACTCAAACTGTTTAATTCTGGTTCTCTTTTGGCTGCAGTAAATCATACAGCAAACTTTTCAAGGAAGGTTCTTGGTTGATAAACTTTCTTAACGCCTGCATATCTGAGAATGTCTTCCAGTTGCCTTCATACAGAAATGATAACTTGGCTGGGTATGTAATTCTTGGCTCAAAGTTATTTTCCTTTAAAATTCTGTAGATTTTGTTCCATTGTCTTCGGGCATTTAGAGTTGTAAGAGAAAAATCTGAGGTCAGCCTGATTTTTGTTCCTTTATAGGTAAGCTGCTTTCTCTCTCTGGATGCTTGCAAAATTTTGCCTTTATCGTTTAAATTTAAAAATGTCACCAGGATATGTCTAGGTGTTGCTTTTTTTTCATTAAATTTTAAAGGTACCCTGTGAGCTGTTTCTACTTGTAAATCTTGTTCATTCTTCAATTCTGGAAAATTTTCTTCCATTAGTTCCTTAATTATTGTTTCAGCTCCGTTTGCTTTGTCTTCTGTTTCAGGTAGTCCTATTATACGTAGATTGTACCTCCTGGATCGGCCCTCTAGATCTCTCTTTTTCTCCTCTTTACTTATCTTGATTTCTTTTCCCTTTTTCTCTGAATTCGGTGGGAATTTGTCTTGTTTTGCTTTTACTTTAGTAATTTCATTTTGTGGACAATCCAGCTTGCACATTTCTGTTAATTCTCTCAACTCTCTAATACTTTGGAAGCGTTCTGACATTACCCTTTTTATCATTGCGCATAGAGTTTTAAGATTCTGTATTATATTAGTTTCAATCCTTTCTATCTCTTCTGTTTCAAGAGGAGGCATTTTCTCGATTACTTAGCTGCTCTTTCTTCCGAACTGAGGTATTACGACCTTTAAAACAAGAAACAGAACTTAATTCCCTACAGCCCAAATATTCCTATTCATAATTATCGACGGTCTTATTAAAATGTTTTGTTTTTCTTTCCTACCTGTTCAGTAGCTCTTCTTAGCAAAAACACCCAAATCGAAGATTTAAGGAAGTTCTCCGCAGTACTGAACGAAATAAACGTCCAAAATGATTCTCATTACGTCATTTCCGCGCGCCTCACGACTTGGCCAATAGCCTGGCGCGTAACCTTAAAGTCATATCGCTCCTCAGCCGCCGCTGGGTCCCCTTAGACGGGGTCACGGTAGTGCGCACGCGCAGCACCACAAGCAGATTTCCGCTTGTTCCAATGGCTCGGCTTAGGTGTAGTGCCGCCTTGAAGGCGGGGCTGGGTCCGGGTCGGGACCAATGGCACCCCGGGTGAGGGTTGAAGGGTGCAAGGTGCCGGGGGGCCGGTGGTGCGAGTTGCTTTCCGTTCGTGTGTTGAACTACCTGATTGTCATGGAGGCTGACTTGACCGAAGAGCTTGACGAGGAGGAGCAGCTGGCGAGACGGCATCGTAAAGAGAAGAAGGAGTTGCAAGGTGACGGGGAAGGAGATGGGAATCTCGAAGCCGCCCAGACCCAGGGAAGGACGCGTGGCGGGTCGGTTCTGAGAAGTCTTAATGGGTAGCTGATCTGGATCCTCCTATAGACGTCTCCGAAGTAGCAAGTGGCATCTTTTCCCGCCTTCCCTGCCCCAGCAGCCCCTAAGTCTCCTAGCCTTCGTAGCCTTCGGAGATTTCCTCATTTGAGTCCTGCCACATACCCCCATCCCCAGCCCCACCGCCGCCGCCTGGTCCCCAAGTCTGCAAAGCCACGAGTTTTGGTCGCGTCCCAACCCCCTTAGCCGCTTCCCTCTCCTGACACTTGGCCTTAACGGCTACATTTTAAATTACCTCAGCTCAGTTTTGGGGGACTTGAAAGATTAAAAACTTGCTTCAGTCTCTTTTTCTCCCCATCCTATTTACAACCCTAACAAATTCAAGGTTATGATAATGAGATTTTCAAAAAGATAGTTTTGGTTTCAGCTTCATCTGGGCTCTTCTCTGTAACTGTCTAATTGTTAAGTGAGGACTCTTGCATCCATAATTACTTTTACCATCCCCTTCTTGGTTCTTGTTTCCCATTTTCTCATTTACCTGGGTTTCTAACTTAATGATTCCGTGGATTTTCAGCTAAAATTCAGGGTATGAAGAATGTTGTTCCCAAGAATGACAAAAAGAGGAGGAAGCAACTCACTGAAGATGTTGCTAAGTTGGAAAAAGAAATGGAGCAGAAACATAGAGAGGAACTGGAGCAATTGAAACTGAATTCTAAGGAGAATAAGGTATGCAAAATGGTGTTTGCCTTTGTCTACAGCATTTGACAACAACTTTCCATTTCTGTTTGTTAATATATAAAAATCATAAAATTTGTAGGGAAATGAAGTCAGGCACGTAATACTTTTCATGAATATTTTTTTTGGCCATGTTTACATGGCAGTGTTTTTTGTAAGAGAGTGTTTTTTGTTTTTATACTTGCTCAAAAGGTGAAACTTCCCTAAATGAAAGTTGGAAGACCAGACTTGTAGTGTTAGAATTGCCATTGAATAAGATTATAACCTGGGCAAAGTTTCTTAATAACTTTCCCTACTTACAATAACATACAAATATTACTGCTATTCATAGGTTCTTGTAAGACTCAAATGGGACAACAAATGTAAAGTCATTTTTAAATTATAAAAGTGCTTTATAAACCAGTTGTTATCAATGAAACTTTACTGATGTTTCTTGGGTAAATTGGAGCATTCTGACATTCCTCATTTTAACTAATATTTATTTTATTATTGTGATTAATATATCGTGCCAAGTCCTGTACCACATTACTTATTATCTCATTTAATCCTCACTAACACACAGTGAGGTATTGCCTAATGAAATAAGTGCAAATGATCTCATTTTCAAGTGAGAAACAGGTTTAGATTAAGAACTGCTTCCTGATGTTATAACATTTATTAAGTGCCAATGTCAGAATTCAAAATCAGAATTGTCTTACTTTAAGATGTGAATATTGGATTCTGTTATAGCTTTGTATAGTGCTTATTGTATGAGCTTTAGATATGAAGGATCATAGACTCCACAACTTCACTTTCAATAGTTAGAAAGTTCTCATGTCTATGCAAAATTTTTATCTACCACAGTTAATTTTATTTGGTTCATATTTGGTCTGCTGTTGACAAGGGAAATTGTCACTGATTGACAGTGTACTTACATTAATTATAGTCTAAATTTTTAGTCTAACTTTATTAGCCAGTCATCATAGACTCTGCCCTTCTTTGCCCTTGTCATACTTATCTCCAGGTAATAGCAGATGATACTTCAGGTGTTTTATTGTGTCTTTACAGTTAGTGATATAATTTTTACTCTACCAGGCTTTTCAATTTATTTGCCATGTTTTAGGGAGAAAAATGTTTGATTCTCAGTTGACATAGTGTTCAAATACAGACTCTCATTCTATTTGAACTATTGTCTTTTTCATTAACTTGCTCTTTTGTTTCTCAGATGCATCTCTATATCTTGACTATTGCCAGTATGGCAATTTGTAAAGTTTAGCAGATTCTTCTAAAAATTCATTAAGATTCCTAATTTCTCTAATGTTGATAACCTGTCTTTGAAGTCTTTATCTGATTAAGATATTTTGATCACTTGGAACATAGCCTTTAGAGACTTATGTTTCTGTATATTAAAGGCCTTGAGTTGTTGAATATATACTAACGACTGGCTTAATTTACAATTACAGTAATAAAACACTAGCTACTCGTCCTAATAGTTATAAGTCTAGCGCTTTTGTTCTTTGGGGTTGGTTGTAATGTCTGATACTTTAAATTGGATATATTTCCTGCCTGCAGTTATCAGTTTGTAGATGGAAAAAGATAGGAAAAGTTCAGCTTGTTGCTAGCATCATGGATTAGTGCTTATCAGGTTCTGCCCAATAAAGATGGAGAAGGCTTTGCTGCTACATTTGAGCTTATAAAGGTAGTAATGAACTGAGCCATGAGCCAGCATAGGACCTGTGCATTATATGTACTGTCAGCATTCTGAGAAAGAAGAATGGAGTGCTGAGTGCATTGGCCCTTAGGAGATAGAGTGTTTAGATTAATGAAGCAGGCATTCTAAGAAGAAAGGAAAGCATGCAGGATGAGCATTATCTTTGAAGAGCTGTAAAGAAGCTTCTTGGGAATTTGATATATTTTCTCACAAAAAGTAGAGAAAGGAGATGAAATAATATTATCTAATATGGTGTCTAGTATTACAAAAATTTCATGTGTGGGATTGGGTATATTTGTGATTTTTAATAGTAATTTAATAACCTAATACTTTCAGCAATAATTTAAAAGTGTTTTCATTGACTTGTTAATGCTTTTTGTTTCCTTCAGATAGATTCTGTTGCTGTTAACATTTCAAACTTGGTACTTGAGAATCAGCCGCCTCGGATATCAAAAGCACAAAAGAGACGGGTATGAAAGTCATGTCACCAAGTATATAAGTTAGGCTGTATGCTCAGTACTGTTGTAGGTGTTATGTAAGAAAGAAATGAAACAAACAAACAAACAAAAAAAAAACCAAAAAGGAGTTCCTTGTCCAGAATTAACATTAAGCACTTGCGGTATGCCAAATACTCTATGACTACTTACATGAAATTTCATTTACTGCTGACAATCCTATGAAGTAGGATTTCTTATTCTTCTTTTCTAGGGAAGAAAATAGGCCTGAGATAACATAAAATAGGATGCTCAGTTTGCTATTCTCAGAAGACAGTGGAGCTGGGAAGTGGGATTTTTTTTTTTCAAATATATTATTCCAGACTTAATAATTCAAAACTTCAGCATATGCTTCCAGGTGATTCTGATTAATGCCCTGGTTAAAAACTGTGGTTATAAGAATTTAAACCTAGAAGTTAAGATATATAGGTATTCAAAATTCTCAGATAATTATGCAGGTGTTTATCTAGTGCTTAATTATGATGAAAATGTAGAGAAGGGTAAGTTCATTATGCTGAGTGTTAAATAATGGGTTAGAATTTGAAGGAAATACATTTATGTGGAGTATTCCAAATAGGAGAAACACCATGCACAAAAACAAATGTGAGAATGAAATATTATCGGAGAGCCATGAGGAGATTTATTCATTAGAAGTAGTTCATAATATCAACGTGCGAATGAGATTAGTTAGGTAAGGCTCTTTGACATTGAAAAAGAAAAACAATTAAATCCAATCTTTTTATCCCAAAATTATTTTAGTAAAACTTGATATGTTCTGGGATTTAAATTCATATTTTTAAATTAGCTTTGCATGTTATGATTTATTAGTACATAATTTAGTGGAGTATAAAGTTGAATGTCTAACAGATGAGCTTTTAATTTTACTTACTATTATACTTTGTATAAGATTCTTAACTTCTCTAAGTCTCAGTTTCCCATCTATTAAAGGGGTATAAATAAAACCTACTTCCTAATAGCCCTGTGAATATTAAATAATACACTATTTCCAAAGTCCTTAACCCAAGTCCTGGAGAATTAATGTGTCAACAAATGATAGTGTGTATACCTCTTAAAAGTTAAACTTAAGAGGAATGTCTTTGTTTTTGAAAGTTGATTAAGTTGCAAATAGACATTTCTCAACCTTAAGCTTTTGTTTTTGAGTAAATATTATGATTGTGAATTTGATAGGACCATGAAATACAGATTTCATAGTATCTTGGAGTTTATCTGCTTCTGGTATACAATCTTTTTATGGTAATCTCACAATTGTTACCTACCTTCTAGGGATCAAAAATGAAGGGCAGAATTTTTCCATGCCAGTAGCGTAACAAAATACTTATTAGAATCACCTCTACTTAATAATTGGAATATCTCATAATAGCCTACTTAATTCTGGAACATGTAAGGACATAGCTCTTTCCTATCTTTATCAAAACTTATTCATCCTCACCTGGACTCTGAGGCAACAAAATAAACAAAACTCTGTTACTTTTCTCAAAAATTTTGTTACATTTTTTCCTAAAATACTGCACAGCTAAGATTAATACCCTTTTAATTTATACTCTAAAAAATTTAGTATCTTTTAGCCAGTGTTAGCCAGTGTAACACTTGACAGAGAAGGTGTCCTAGAAGTACTGCCCTGTTTCTTACTACTTTGTTACATTAATGAGCTTCTGGAACAGAAAGCATTAAAGGTTTATGATATATAAGAAAATGGAACCTGAAATCAGAGTGAATCATTGAGTAGTAGATTAATTGGAACCTTCTCTTTTTGCCAAAGTCATCAAGGAATCAAAAGCCAGTTAATGATATCTATTTTGGGGAAAGAAACAATTCTGGAAGAAAAAGTTTATGAAGATTTATTGTAAGACTATTGTGGAATATTGTAGAGCCTGTCTCTTATTTTTAATCTAGAAAAACATAGGAGTATTTTATTTAATGCAAAGAACTTAGAAGCTTTTTGATATGGTAGAAAGAGTCCAAGGTAGGCCAAGTATGGTGGCTCATTCCTATAATTCTAATGCTTTGGGACTCAAGGCCACAGGATTTGTTTGAGGTAGGAGTTGGAAACCAGTCTTTACAAAAAACATAGGGAGACTCCCATCTCTACAAAAAAATTAAAAAAATTAGCTAACTGTTTCTCTACTCCAGCTACTAGGGAGGCTGAGGCAGGAGGTTTGCTTGAGCCCAGGAGTTTGAGGTTGTGGTAAGCTATGGTCATGCCCTGGCAACAGAGTGAGACACTGTCTCAAAAAGAAAAAAAAAAAAAAGCCCAAAGGAGAAGTTAGGTCCTGGGTTCTAAAAACGTGAAATTTGAGAGCTGGAATGAGATCGACTTCAGTTTCTTTATTTTACAAATAAGACACTTGAGACCCAGGTTATCTTAGCGGTATACTAAAAGTTGAAAACAAACACAGGATAGTGCCCAGCTCTTAAGATTATTTTTGAGTTGTTTTTGCTGGATTATTATTTCAATACGTATCTAGTTTTATTAGCAATGTATTTATGATTTACATGCTGTTTTCATCTCATGTGTGTTTTCGTTAGACCTTACTGATGCCATCTGCTTCTCAGTGCTATGGTTGTAGAAATGAAAGTGCCTCGTGCTATTGGGAAAGAGTACATTGCTAGGAAGAGAATCCAGTGGATTTCTTATGTAGTGCCCTGGGAAGGAAAATCATTTGCTTTATAATACCGAAGTAAATGATGAGGAAAAAGAGAAAATGATTAATTAGAATTAGTATTTTAGTGGTGAAAACAGTTTTATAGAGAGTATATAGTTCCACTCTTCTAGTAAATAGTACATGACATCATTAACTCCAGCTCTCATCTGCTCCAACTTTTATTCAGATTCAGGTGCCTGGATACAAGGAGCTCTCTGTGTTGTCCTTGGTCCCTGCTGTGCTCTAACCAGCTGTTTGGCCTTTGGAAATCTTTCTGCGTGCTGTTTCCTCAGAAGAGGAAAATGAGGGGTTTTGGATTAGATGATATCTAAGGTGCTTATTCTTCCTCTCCCCTCTGAAACTGTTTTTTAGGGTTTTATAAAGTAATAGTGCCATCTTGTGTTTTAAGATTTTGTGCCTCTGTGATCTACAATGAAATAAATTTATGTTCTATTATGGTTGCAGTTGGGAGGAAAAAACTTAAATAGGCTATGTTTTGTTAGGAATATAATACTGTTTTTGATTCAGGTAACATAGAAATCACTTCAGGTTCATCTAGCATGGTACGTAATAAGCAGTTAGAACAAGTATATGGTAGTAAGTGCAATTGAAATTTGCCTTTTCCTTTACTTCTTTTATCTGAAGAAGTTAAAGCTTAGGCATATGAAAGTCTTTACCTTTTCCTACTCTTGGACTGCGAAATCCTTTACTGTAATTTACTGTTAATATCAAGATTTATAGAATTTAGTTTAGCTGTTTTTATTCTTTTATGCTGAAAAGCAGTTTCCTCCCTGATTGTACAAATAAGACATACAGTAGAGAATTAGAAAGATGCAAAACACACCAAAACATAAGTTATTTTGGAATCCTATCATCTAGAGAAAAGCATTAAAAATAATCTTTGCATATCTTTTTAACACTTTTAAGCATAGACTTAATATATATATTAACTGTATGCCTTTCTTTTTTGCCCCCAACCCCATTCCTTTTCTCTGGTACTGTAGCTCCAGTGAGCTGTTTCTAGCTGTGAAACATACAGTGCTTTCTGATTTGTGATCTTACTAATCCACTTGTTGGGATTTTTTTTCTCTTCCTTAACCTTCCCATCTCACCTCTTATCTATCCTTCATGTCACAAATCTCCCATTAACCTCACCCCCCCCCCCCATTCTTGCATATGCTGCCATGAGAGGATCGCTTTAGATATTTGAATAGGGAAAGCACACATTACAGAATATAATATATGATACCATTTTTTTGTTTAAAAAAGATTTCATTGTTTTCCATGAGTATACTGTATTGATTCAAATACAAAGAAAAACAATTTAGAAGGATACATACCAAACCTCTGTACTAAACCCTGGGATAGCAGTATTTTTAGGGGGAGTTTTAGTCTATTTGTAATACTTTAATGTTTTTAAAATAAGAATGTTTTTATCTATTTCCTTCTTTTATCCTATACTTTGGGAGATTAAATTTGATTCTCAGTAAGTTATTCAGGGTGTCCATAAAATTCATATGCAGTTTACTATGTTAAGCTCTTTTAAATTGCATAAGAACTTTATGTCCACCCTGTGGGTAATAACTATATATGTACATGTATCTGTGGCTCAGTGAGTAGGGTGCTGGCCCTATATACCGAGGGTGGTGGGTTCAAACCTGCCCCGGCCAAACTGCAACAAAAAATAGCCAGGTGTTGCGGCAGGCACCTGTGGTCCCAGCTACTTGAGAGGCTGAGGCAAGAGTATAACCTAAGGCCAAGAGCTGGAGGTTGCTGTGAGCTGTGACGCCACAGCACTCTACTGAGGAGGACAAAGTGAAACTCTGTCTCTAAAAAAAAAAAAAATAAATAAATAAAAAGCTGGATAAAGGAGTGTCTCCCTGTACTCTACTAAAGACTTCAGCAAATTTGCACCTCACTAGTAAAATGATAAGTTAAGAAGCTTGGATTAGTGTGGGTTTAAATACAATAATAACGTGCTTTAAGCTCTAGGACAACTCAGTCTTAAGATAGTACTTTGAAATCAATAAGTAAAGTTTCTAGAGACTTGGCATATAGTTCTATAAATGATGAGGTAATCAATGTTGTAGTACTTTGGAGAGAAGGAAGAAAATGGCAAGAGTTTTGAGACTCTTACATTTTCATTCCCTTAATAAATGAGAATTAGCCTAATTATGAATTAATTCCCTTATGTTCTCATCTTTTTAGGAAAAAAAAGCTGCATTGGAAAAGGAGCGAGAAGAAAGGATAGCTGAAGCTGAAATTGAGAATTTATCCGGAGCCAGACATATAGAAAGTGAAAAACTTGCTCAAATATTAGCAGCTAGACAGTTGGAAATTAAACAGATTCCATCTGATGGCCACTGTATGTATAGAGCCATTGAAGATCAGCTAAAAGAAAAGGATTACACTCTGACTGTGGTTGCCTTAAGAAGTCAAACCGCTGAGTATATGCAAAGTCATGTGGAAGACTTTCTGCCATTTTTAACAAACCCCAGTACTGGAGATATGTATACTCCAGGTAATTTATTTTTCTTCCTATTTTTTGTAGTTGCTGTTGGTGGTTCTGGTTGTTTTTAAATAAAGTGCTTCCTGGGAGCATAAAAAGAAGCTGCGTAGAACTTATGAGAAAAAAGTATCACAGAATTTAGACAATTATTTTCTACATTTTTAATACATTCTGGTACATTTTGCTTTATTAAGATTCCTTAAGTACTTCACCATTTTGTAGATAAAATATATTAATCATTTTATATAAGGTAAAAATAGAATAGGATTAATTATTAGTACTGAAAAAGAAGTGTTAATGTTTATATTTAACAACCTTAAATATAGGAAAAGTTTGACTTTGACCAGCCTCTGGAAGTATATATTGGTCCTGAAGACCATAAGTAGAGAATGATAAGAAAAACTATTTCTTCCTTTTATCCTATAATTTGGGAGATTAAACTTTATTCTCAATAAGCTATTATTAGGAAGATTAGTATTCAAATAAAATTTAACTTTTCAAAAACAGGAACAAATGAATTAATCTTTTATTCTATATAATACTTTTGATAATTAAGATAAGATATTTATAGAGCTAAAAAAATGCACAACCAGCAAATGAAGAAGAGAGCAAGTAAAAATCTGGGGAGTTTCAGGGGAATAAAGAACGGAATAGAAGAAAGTTAATACAGTAGAACCTCTGTAAGTTGACCACACCACGCAAAAGACTATAACAAACTGGTCAACACATGGAGGTGGTGTACTGCTGTACACTAGGCCTGCTGTACTGATACATGCATGTGACACTTGTCCAATCTATGAAAATTGGCAAACTTTAGGAGGTGGTATGTGTAGGGAGGTAGTTAACTATGGCAGTTTAACAGTACTTGAGCGAGAAGCAAGCCAGATAGCCAGGATGAGTGGGAGAAGGGGAGGTTAAGGTTGATTTTTCTTTATCATTGGAGTCTGCCCTCCTTGGAAGGAGGTAGAGCGTCTTGCAGAATGGATAAGAATGAGCACTGGCAGTCAATTACGTCTCTTTTAGTGTGTATGGCCTAGGGTATCTATTGATGGATCTCAAGAATGACTATAGGTATATCTAATTCTTTACCTAATTAATTTCCCATAGATGTTATATTGGAAAAGTTAACACATCTCTTCCTGTTTTAGGCCATTGCTATTTTCTAAATCACCAGAATTTGCCATGGATGAGTCAGAGAATTTATCGAAGGCCTATGTGTGCTAGGCATTATTCTAGGCACTGTTCTGATCACTGAGGATTTAACAGTAAATGAGACAAACACATGGGACATAGACATAGTCTTCTAGATATCATTAATTCTCCCCTGTCCCCACTCTCTGAGCTGAAAGACATTTGTTTGCCATTTTAACATGCTGTATATTAAGGTGTACGCATGAGATACGTCCATTGTAAACTCAGCAATTAAATCTTTTTACTCCTTCCCCCAGGGCTGATCTGAAAACTCCTTTCCTTGGCTAGAACTGATATGTATGCCTATATTTAGGTGATTTCAAAATAACAAGTGGAGGCAATATTTGAAGCTAACTCTGGGGAAGGAATTTCAACTCATTTGTATTTTCACCCTGATTCTTTTCACACATTTCTTGTAGGGCCTTCAGTAAAACTAATTGTATAGGGGCTACATTCTTTAGTCCTTCAAGCTGTTCTTTTGGGTGCAGGTTTGGGGTTCAAAGCACATGTCAAGATGGTTAAAATCTTGGTAATTTTTTTGTATCCAAAGAAAGTGGGTTTGTTACATAAAGTCCTTAGACTTTATGCTGAGGGAGAGAAGCAGAAATGGATTGCTCTGCTCTTGGATGGAAAGATGGTGGGGTGTTGGGGTGAATTAAGTTTGAATCTGGGAAGTAGATTAGATTCTGAAGAGTACAGGTAGAGAAGGAAGATGTACATAACTTGGGCATTTTTATCAGGAATTGTGGAAAATCTAACAGGGATCTATTAACATGAGTTATGAAAATTATTAAATACTGTATTCTGATCTGTTTTCTGTAGAAGAGTTTGGAAAGTACTGTGATGATATTGTAAACACAGCTGCGTGGGGAGGTCAGCTTGAGGTAAGTTTGTAATTATTTCTAGTGATTGTAGGTTGTTAACTAATTCCTAAATCCCTTCTGTAGTTTTCTGGCATTTTTCACCTGATCTCAATTTCTTGTGTAGGATTCCTTTTCTTTATCATATTTATTGTTTCTCTATTGACAAAGAAATAGGAAGTTAACATGGTTAGGCATTTGACTAAAATATGTACCTTGAGGAAGCAAAGCACTATTTTCATTTTAAATAGCTTAGTGCTACATCTGTGCCTTGAAGAAGGGTGGTATTAGATCTATGTAAGTTTTCTTTTGTGATTCAGCCACTGGCAATGCATTTGGTTTTCTGGACTTGCAAAAGTTAAAATTTTACTGAAGTAAAGTAAAATTTGCCTTACTGGTTTAGCTGATAAAAGTCATTATTGGAAAAGTCATATCTTTATATCGGAAACAGAAAAGCAGTGTTTTTATGTGAAATTACAGGCCAAATCCTACCACAACTATTAAAAATTGTGTTTCCTAGTTGATAGTGACGTGACTCACTTGACAGCAGTAGTTGATGCATTAAAATTGGTATGTAACAAAATAATGTTCAGTCACTTGTAGGAAGTTATCAGAATTTTCTTTAACTATTTTTTTTAATCTTACTGCTAACTTTGTTTCTTTAAAACAAAATAAAACATTTAAGTGAACCAAGTGGTAAGATGTGGGAGTATAAAAAGGCAAGTCTAGGTTTAGGTCCTGGCATTTCCTTCCACTTCTCTGTTTTGGGGGAGTCAGCCAACCTCCCAAGCTTGAGTTTCCCTAATTATAGAATAGGGATAATAAAACCCCTGTGAGTTGAGCAATCGTGAACTTTAAAATAAAGCAGGGAGTGTATGCATTAGTGTTTTTAAGTCAAAATGCTGGATGGATGAATCTAATAGCATTATTATAATATTAATAGTACTGTATAATGATTGGATGATTAATCCTCTTGAATATCTGTACCTGTAAATATTTCACTTTCAGAACTGTGTTGTTTGAAGATGTGACGAAAGTGTTTTTCCAAAATCTTTTTCTTAACAGTGCTGTATTTATACCTCTCCACCAGAGGGAACTGTAACCATTAGTTTTCTTTGCCTTGCCTGGGTCCCTGAAACTGAAGAAGTTTTTATATTAGCTTTGTGACTACTTTAGGAATAAAGATGTTTCAACTATTTTATAAGAATCACAATGTAAATATTAGAGACATAATCAACTCTATTTAAGAAAGGCCTTTTAGTCTCGGCGCCTGTGGCTCAACGGGCTAAGGTGCCAGCCACGTACACCTGAGCTGGCAGGTTCGCATCCAACCCAGACCCGCCAAACCACAGTGACGGCTGCAACCAATAAATGGCCAGGTGTTGCGGTGGGCACCTGTAGTCCCAGCTACTTGGGAGGCAGAGGCAGGAGACTTGCTTGAGCCCAGGAATTGGAGGTTGCTGTGAGCTGTGATGCCACGGCACCCTATCCAGGGTGACAGCTTAAGGCTCTGTCTCAAAAAAAAAAAGAAAGGCCTTTTAAAACATCTTTTGCAGGACATTTATTCAAAAATTGTGAATTCCTTTGAAATAAAGTTGCTATTTTTACAATTGGGCTAATTTTATTATTATAAGAAAAATGTGCTTCATAGGAACATTTTATAAAATAGACTATGGTAGTAAATTTGCCATCATGCAGAATAGGACCCTTTCTATATTTCTGAAGTAAATGCCCGAAAGGACTATGTTCTTGTAATACGGCAAATACATAGATCAGAGCACTGTGATTGAAAATTGTTAATGATTAATGTGTTTATGAACTTGGGATCTAGAGTCAAGCTTTCTTGGTTAAGAACAGG
Source organism: Arctocebus calabarensis (assembly GCA_963573935.1). Lineage (NCBI taxonomy): Eukaryota > Metazoa > Chordata > Mammalia > Primates > Lorisidae > Arctocebus > Arctocebus calabarensis. Next base: position 9,979 of record CAUYON010015977.1, on the reverse strand, counting down.
TCATTTAATTTTCTAATGCTTGACTTTGACAAGTTTCTTAATCTTTCTCTGCCTCAAATTCTAGGCTTTTAAAATAATAGCACCAATGTCACAATGTTATTGTGAGCATTGAATGAATTAATATGTATAAAATGTTTAGAGTGGTTTGGTCATATTAAGTCTCAAAAAATGTTAGCCATAACATTCATTATTAACTATTATTCAGCTCAGTTTAGGCTTTATTTTTATATTATATGGGATGAAATTACTTAAAATTATATAATATGTTAATCATATAGAAATTCCTTGAGAAGGCAGTACAATTCAGAAACATAATTGTACTTCTTTGAGAAGGCAGTACAATTCATTCTACTTTTGCTGTGAAAATTATAGAACTGTAGTTCTCAACACTGCCTGTACATTACAATCTTCTGAAAAGCTTTAAAAAATATAAACCTCCTATTCTGCCCTGTTCTCTCTTCTCCCACATTGTAATTAATTTAATCTAGTGTTTGAGTAGTGGTATCTTAAATATCTTTCTACTATGGGGATTTTCAAGCTTGAAATCTTCCCATCACCTAATTCAGTAACTATGGTATTGATATTTTTACGAAGCTGTTATGCAGGTAGGGCTTGAGAAACCTCTGTATTTGACTTGATAAATATAAGTTAAGCATCCCTAATTCAAAAATTTGAAATCCAGAATTGTCCAAAAATAGCCTGGCATTGTGGTGGGCACCTGTATTCCCAGCTACTCGGGAAGCAGAGGCAAGAGAATCGCCTAAGCCCAAGAGCTGGAGATAACTGTGAGCTGTGACGTCATGGCACTCTACTGAGGGCAATAAAGTGAGACTCTCTCTACTAAAATGAAACAAAAAAACAAAATTGTCCAAAATCTAAAACTTTTTGAGTACCAATGTTGTGCCACAAATGGAAAATTCCGCAGTTTACCTCATGTGATGAGTTGTAATAAAAACACAGTCAAAATTTTGTTTCTTGCACAAAATTATTAAAAATACTGTATAAAATTACTTTTAGGCTATCTGCATAAGGTGTATTTGGAAACATAAATGAATTTCGTGTTCAGACTTGGGTCCCAGCCCCAGGATATCTTGTTATGTGTAGTATTTGTAAATATTTTAGACTCTGAAAAAATCCAAAATTCAAAACACTCTGGTCCTAGGCATTTTGGGATAAGAGACAAAACAACTATTTTTGTTTATTCAACAAGTTCCCACTGTGTGCCAGGCTGTCAGTTTACAGGTGATAGGAGCACATCCCCGCTGTGATTGGTTTCCTTTTTCATGTGTAGTTTAGGATTTGAATGTGACTTACATTTTTATTTTCCTTACTAATACATTTTTTTTTCTTATATATAGCTAAGAGCTCTGTCTCACATTTTACAAACACCAATAGAGATAATACAGGCAGATTCTCCTCCTATTGTAGTTGGTGAAGAATATAAAAAAAACCCATTAATACTTGTGTAAGTACCTAGAAATTTTACTGTTTGGTTTTTCATAATTAAAAGAAAAGGAAATATGAAAAGATTTTAGGTTGTATATGTTGATTAATCAAAACAACTATCTTCAGCTGAATTAATTCTTCTTTTATGTTAAAGGACATTATATAAAGCATTGTCAAAATATGTAATTTGTATGATTTTTTAAACCTCTAGTGATTTATTACTGTGTATGAGTTAAGAATAAAGACATTTCTAAAATTACAAAATTACAGGACTAGTTTGAATATTGTCCGGGTATGATATTATAATGCCAGAAGTTTCAACAAATATTAAAGCTGAAATATATCCATGTTGCTTGTTTATTCCTTAGAGACTTTTTTTTGTCACATGATGAAAATATTTTACATGATTGAGAGACTGAGAAATCTCTCCTGGAATACAGCATAGAGGGTTTGCTGTTGGCTCTAGTTTTTATTAGCTAAACCACTAAGTGTGTACTAAGGTATTAAGGTAATCCTTAATGGCTAGCATTTAGGTGAAAATGTAAGCTTAGTGAGCACTCAGCATATCAGCCTTTCCATTTTTCCCTCCAGTATTTGAACTCGATTTTGCTGACTGCTGATACTTTTCAGATGGTGTTGGACTCTTAATTAATATGTCCATGTAGTCTATTGAAAGATACCCCGGTGCACTGAGTCATTTAGAGTGCTTCATTTATATACACAGTAAGCGTTTGTATACAATATATTACTTGCGTCAACATTACTCATTTCTTCTCTTTTCATTTCAGATATATGAGACATGCATATGGCTTAGGAGAACATTATAATTCTGTTACCCAGTTGGCAAACACAGCTACTGAAAATTGCAGCTAGTTTACAAAATGTTAAACAATTATGTTTCAGTACAGTGCGCTGACCTAAGTATTTCCAACCAAGCGCTGATTTTTCTGAATGCTACTGAAAAACACAACTACCTTAAATCAGTTTTATGGCAAAGCTACTTATTAGTAGGATTTTAAGAAATATATCAAAGATTAACTTTAACCAGTGTCCTTTCAGTGGAATTTTAAAAACTTGTAAGCCCATTGTGGAAAACATCATTCATAGGTCAAGATGGTACCCTATTTGTTGAAACTTTTATTTATGTTGTATCTTGAATATTCTGTGTTAGAATACATGTTACATATTTAAATGTCCCCCTTGTTCCTGAAAGCTTTCAGAGAAACCATTTCAATGTAATTTTTCTTGAAGTGAAATGAGTCCGTCTCGTTATTGCAATCAATAATGTTGTATTGTGTTAAATTTAATTAATGCTTATAAAATGAATTTGCAGAAACCTTGGTATCGATGGGATTAATTCAGTGAAACTTTTTATATAGTCTTATCAAAGGACAGCTAAGAAAGTTGCTTTAATAATTAAGAATTTTTAAATATTCAGATGGGAATCACTTGTTAAGCTTAAAGAAATGAGACAAACTCAAAGGTAAACAGGTGTTTTCTATCTGATTTAAAACTCTAAAGAATTAGATATTAATTTTTTATTTGTGTAGGCAACAGATTTTTGTCTTTCTAATTCATTTGTTATTCTTCAGTGTTTCTTAAATTTCATACTGGAGTCAGTACCATCATCTCTTGATTTCTTTCCTAACTCTCTTGATTTTTATATTTTCTGCTGTGTTTTTTCCAGTCACTGTTCAACTATGTTGCTATTCTTACTGCCTTTTTCACTAAAAAATGGTCTGTGTGCTCTTTTATTCTTTACCTCGTACAAGTTGAGGGAGTAGCAATGTAAAATGTCCAAGGCCACATTTACTTAATTTGTCTTAAAGATATCTTTGTTATCTAGGAATTTTTTTTGTTTGTTTCATTTTCTAGCATTGGAAAATCTTTGTTACTTGTTATTTTATTAACTTGATTAATATCACTTTTCTGTAAGTCAAATATTTGAGAATTTTTATGTTGTACGTGTGGATAAAGGTGAAAGCCACTGTTAGGTAGCTAAAATCTGCATAGTAAAATCAGCACACAATGGTTTTTGGTATGAATGATTTATCCAGCTCAAATTTCAAGTTACTCCGTAACAGTATTTTTTCAAAGAAGATTATATCTATATATACAAATGTGTCTGATAATTTGTTATATAAGGAAGTGTTATAAAAATGAGAAAAAATGAGGTTTGATCTATTTCTCCCAAATTAGTAATAAAACTAGTCATATTTTACCACCAAGTTTATAACATTTGAGTTTTTGCTTCATGAATACAACTAAGTAAATGTTTATAATATTAAAAGTGGCATGTCAGTCTCACAGGCCCAGCAGGTGATAATGTGGGGGGCTGGTAAGGACTGTGGCCAGTGAGAGTAGCAAGTACCACCTGAAGGCTTCTAGTCATGAGATTAAAAACCACTGTACCCACCAAACAAAATATATTCTGAAGGTTGCATGTTTTATAACCCTTGATTTGAATTTTGTGGGATCTGAAATTTATGAAAGAATGAAATTATAAAATAGTAAATGCTTTGGGTTTATTTTGAAGTAATTTGTCACTATAAAATTAAAATGTCAGCATTAAGAAATAATAAAGCAAGATATCATTGAACCTAGTGTTATAAATTCTGTTTACATCAGAAGTATTCTAAAGTAACTTATTGGTAGCTTCATTTTCTGGCGAGAGTTAGAATTTTCTTTATTATATATATATTTTTTTATTTTTGTTATATTTTAAAATTTTTAAGTGGCCGATATGGTTATAACCAACATTTGTATGGTTTTCTGTTCCTTCATAAAACTTCAGAACAATACCATCTTAGCCATAACCTTAAAAAGTCTTTAAAAAAAGGCAGATGTTAATTTAAAAGCAGCGTTTACTAATTTAGATTGCTGTATGATGATGGTCTCATGGAAGTTATATAAGGTTTCTTTTGTCCTAACTTGGAAAAGTATATGTCAGAGTTCTGGAACATGTCTTTAGCCAACCATTTTTCTCCACTTAAATATGTTTACAAATTTTGTAAAGCAAAGAAGAATGTGTGTAAAGCGAAAAAGAATGTGTGTAACTACAGTGAGCAATATAGTTCTGTTCATACTACCTGATGTTTGCCAAAAAATAAATAAATAAATAAATAAAAGATCAATGAATTAAATCAGTATTTGTTTGGATTGTGATTTTTTAACAGTTTTAGAAGTAGAACTCATTTTGCAAATTACAGATTCTTGCATTTAAAGGATTTGGCTAAATGTATGAGTATAGCCTTCCTTCTGCCCCATAGTAGTAGTAGAGGGAAATAATAACGTAATGGCCATTTAAGCCATGGCTCTTAGAAATTAGTTAGAAGCTTAGCATCTTTTAGAATAATGAAGGCTTATTTGGAGCCTTCAAAATGAATTTGAAGAATATTTTAAGACTCATTGGTTTTAAAAAAATAATTATTTACATTTATGTACAAGAATGTAGAACAATAAGAAAAAGGTTTGTTATATTTTCATACAGTTGTTGACATGGTTTCCTTTTTTTTTTGAGATGAGTCTCACTATATCGCCTTCAGTAGAGTGCTATGGCGTCATAGCTCACAGCAACCTCAAACTTTTGGACTTAAGCAATTCTCTTGCCTCAGCCTCCAAAGTAGCTGGGACTACAGGCACCTAATACAACCCTGAACTATTTTTTTTGTTGTCATTGTTTAGCAGGCCCGTGCTGGGTTCGAACCCACTAGCCCCCGTGCCTTGATACCTGTGGCTGGTGCCCTAACCATTTAGCTATGGGTGCCAAGCCGTTAAGGTATCTTCTTATCATGAATTAGCTGAAGGAGCATATCAGTTGATTTTCTGAGAATTTATGTAGTGATTCATATTGTTTTTACATTTATTAACAAATAAGAGTTTTTCTCTCTCTTGTCTCACATTTTTACGTATATTGATTCTTCCCTAACTTAAATTTTCATATTAGATTGCATGGGGTTTCTTCTAAAACATAAGTTTCTAGTTCCTAAAATTTTAGGAAGCGTAAGTTCCTCTCCTTTACCTACATTGTTCTAGAACTCCTCCTTAAAATCATTTGAGCTACCACTTAGATTTGAATGCTTTACTCAACCTGCTTTTCCTAAGCTTATTTGTCTTCCTGGTCTCAGCTTAAAAGTCTCTCTGACTCCGCCCACTCAGGGTAAGTTAAGTCTAGTCAATGCATGTTTCTTTCAGTACCTGCATACTCAAAATGACTTGTATTCAATTGTTTTTTAATTTCTCCCCCACTCCCCAGTCTGTCAAATGCTTAGAAACAACTTCTTAACTATTGTTAAGATATCTAGCACATTGCCTATCTGTATATTAGGGTGCTTAATAAATGTTAACAGTGTTAGGATATCAATTGAGAAGATAGGATATGATTGAGGGGTTGCAGTTAGGCTGATAAACTTGGGTATAGCGAGATGGAACTGATTTAGAATTGTGCTTACTCAAAGAAAGCTTGCTTCCTTATTTACCTTGCCTTTGGATGATTTCTGAAAGTCTTTTTCTCATTGAAGGGAGGACTGTAAACCCAGGGAGCTTTCTTTTTTCTTAACTTATAATATGTTATGGTTAATTTACCTTCCTGTACCAATTTGGACAATGTCTGATTTTAGTTTATCTAGACAAAATACAAGGATCCTAAAAATGAGTGTACAAATCAAAAACAAAAGCTGTATTAATGTACTGACCATGAAGAAGTTTATACTTTTCTTATTTCAGGCTGATCAGGATGACAAGTATGTCTTGCTGAAACAAATCACTGTCTTTCTATAAGATAGCTGAATTTTCAGTTCTCTAAACTGTTTCTATCTTTGCTTGTTTTCTTTATAATTCTTGTATTGACAAAAGTAAAGAGACATTTTGTTGTTTATAATTTTAGCCAATACAGCATCAACATGGGGATTAATAAGAACCCCAAAGCATGAATTTGATAAGCAAAAATAATAACTTCACTTTAATAGTTGTTTTTGAATCAGGCGTTTCCCTCCTAATCCCCTACTGAATTTGGAAAGGCTTTTTATACCTAGATGAGAGTTTTTGAGCAGTGGCACCATTCCATGTTGAGTTGCTAACTGTTTGTGATGGGGGCTTTGCTATGCTTTGTGTGGTGTTCAGCAGCATCCTCTACTAAGGGCCACTAGCACCCTCTTTAGAGTTGTGAGAACAAAAAATGTCTCTCTGGGGACAAAATCACCCCCAGTTGAGAAGCACTTAATAAATCGTAAGTTTTATTACTGGCGAACTTAGAAAGTTGTAAGGAAAACCTTTTAGATCAAAAATCAGGCAAATTGGGCAGCTCTACATCTGCTTTGCATGACGTTGGTGTCTTCCTCATGCCAGACTTTATATGATTTTCCTTTGAAAGGCTCTCTGAACCTTGAATTTTTTCTTCATTTCTTTTCATACCCTTACCTACTGAAATGTGTTTATTTGACTTTTGAGATTACTGAGAGTGGCATTCAGGATAGACTAGCTTATGCTGTGGTAACAACTTAAAAATGTTGATATAACAGCAAAGGAGTTTTGGGTTTTTTTTTTTATGTGCCACATTTTCAAGTTGGCTGGGGGACCTGCACATTTCTGTACTCTAGGACACAAGTTATTCAAGTTGTCACCATGTCAAACTTTGTTAGAAAAGGTCATTTAGGAGGGCTCACTTCAACAAACTAATTTTGTGGAATAGAAGTAGTATTTTATTTCCTTTCATTGGCTGGAATTAGTCATATGGCCTCACCCAACTAGGAGAGTCCCCAGAGGTACTGAGTTCTGAAGGCAGGGAGCTAGAATATTTGGTGATTACTAAGCATTATCACATGTACTGAAAATAGTGGCATTTGAGTGCAGACTTGTATTTAAATCTTGATCCTGGCCCTCATTAACTAAACTTCCAGAGCTCTAGTTTGTTATGAAGTAGGAATAATAATATTTACCTAGTAGGAGAACTATAAAGATAAATAGGGAAGTTTAGTTACAATTTTAGCATATTCTACATACAGTATTTATGAGAATAATGGTTAATATTTGATAGGGTATTTTTAGTCTATACATCACCTGGAAAGGAGGTAAAACTATGACAGACTATTAATCTCTTCTGAACAAGGGGCAAGGGAGGAGAGAGGAGGGGGGAAGATGAGTGGAGGGAGGATGTGTGGTGGGCCTACACCTACGGAGCATCTTAGAAGGGTACAGGTGAAACTTACTAAATGCAGAATATAAATGTCTTAACACAATAACTAAGAAAATGCCCATGAAGTCTATGTTAACCAGTTTGATGAAAATATTTCAGATTGTATATGAAACCAGCACATTGTACCCCATGATTGCACTAATGTGCACGGCTATGATTGAATAAAAAAGAAAAAAGAAAAAAAAAACTTGTTCTTTTCAACAAGTTGAACTGTCCAGGTGTTCATAGCCTTGGGATGCTGGAAAGAGGGGAGGTTTCATTGCTGCCCTTGGTATTAGCATGTAGGCCTTTTTGTAGTTTGTAGAATATTATGAGACTCAGGAAATACCTGATAAAAGAAGGTCAAAATTCTCATGGTGTTTTTTTTGCTTCCTACCAAATAATCTCAAAGTTTGACATTTATATTCTACTTAGAATTTAGCTGTCAAGATTCTTTTTCTATTTTTTCCCTTTTTTGCCAACCCACAACCCAGGAGGGGATAAGATTCTTTATTGACATACAAGTTGTCAGATTTGGTATTGATACTCAATATATGCTGATAACATTTGTTATTTTGTTATCTTGTATATTATATCTTGTATCTCTTACAAGAAGAGAAGTCAGATGTCACTTATTACAATTTTAATACAGTTTTTTCCTTTCTTAAAATGTGTATACATTTTTTGGTACCCTCTGTACATATATAGACATTAAATTTATTTTTACAACAGTCTGGATTTAGCCTCTGCCACATGGTTGAAACTGGTTCTGAAAGCATTACCAGTGACTACTAACTTGTCCTTACCTTTCTGGAAGTCTCTGCTGTCTTTAACACTGTAGAGTACTCCTTGCTTGAAATTCTATCTCCCCATAATACTATCTTTGCTGCTTCTTCCACCATGGGCCCTGTTCTGTTCTGAGCCTCTTCCTTTGACCGTCCTTAAGGATGTTATCTCTGAACCTCTTTCTCATGCGATATGTATCAGAGCCTCCAACTGGTGGGCCGAATGTAGCCCTGAGATGTATTTTGTTTTGCCTGTGTAGCGATTTATTAAAGATAAGAAAGGAGTTGGTTAGTATCATTTTATAACTGGGAGATTTCACCCCAAAATTTGTATTTCCAGCTTCTCAAAAAAATTAGAAAGGCTGCCAACACCAGGCCTGGCTATCATTGTGGCAGCACAGAGCTGGGCAGTGTCCGTTGGCTTTACACAAGGCATACGTCACTGTTTCTATTCACTCACATAGTCTGTTAACTTACATTTCTTGTCTCAGTCAAAAATACCCAGTTTACAAGTACAAGTCCTGTCATTATCTTATATCATTTTCCTTTATGTTCGTTCCTTCTAATTTATTCCTTCCTTAATTAGACTTTTTAGATGTTTAGCTATCTTCCTGATTTTGATGTATCTTAATGTTCTATTCTGTAATCTACTCATTGCTACTTTTAAGTTTGATTAGCTACTTCCTTCTGTTTTCTATGGGTTTAATATTTGGTAGAAGCTTCTAATGATATAAAAATATATATATTTATTTGTGTATTTGTGTGTTTTTAAGTAGGATATTGAGAGGTAGTTCCAGACTAGTGTTAATTAAATTCTGGTCTATAAACTGACCTAATTGACAAATTATCAAAATTTAGCATAAGATAGTTAGTTTTTCAAGAAGCAAATTCATTCAATTTAAAGAAATTTGTATGTTATATTCTTTTAGCTGAAGGGTTTAAAATATCCTTTTTTTTGAAATTACGGTGGTGTAAAATTTGAGTTTTTCAAAATGGTCTTACTTGACAAGATTAAGAAGTAATAACTATTTCTTATATATCTTTTCCTGTTTTAATGTCTGTGAACCATGAATATATTTCTAACCTTATAACCAATTTAAGGAATTGTGTAACATCTCTAACCTAGTCCTTCATTTGAGCCCAGAGTGCACAGAGATGCACAGAGATGTCTAAGTAATAAAGTAAAGCTGGTATAAAGAAGGTAGTGGCTTTCAGGTACCAACAAGGAGACAGGTCTTTGGCACAGTGGGGATGTGTTAGCATCTACCAGCCCTGGGGTGGTACTTGCACACTTGAGATTGTTGACAAAAAAGTGGAGCTCTTGACTTGAATGTGTTTGTGAGATTGCACAAAAGGAAACATAACTGGATTTATTGAGCATATCTGCAATTTTTTTAAAAATAATTTTAAATCATAATTGTGTACATCAGTGCAATCATAGGGCACAATGTGCTTCATATACAATCAGAAATATTTTGATCATACTGTTAGAGATAGCCTTCATGGCATTTTCTTGATCACTATATAAAGACATTGATACTCTACATTTAATAAGTTTCACCAGTACCCTGCTAAA